>PVIU01027660.1:0-20126 GCA_004026605.1 Ondatra zibethicus | reverse complement strand
TGTGTGTAGGGGGTGCATGAGAGCCATGGTGCTCAGGTGGAACAAAACCACTTGCTGGAGTTGCTTCTCTCCTTCTGCCATGTGAGTCCAGGGCTGAGGCTTGGCAGTAAGTACATTTACTCACTGAGCCATCTTGCTGGCTCTCAGTGTACAGTCTTGTAAAACCCCTTGTCTTCCTACCCCAAGCCTTTGGGGAAGGAAGGGAGAGAGGAATGGAGGGAGGGAGAAAGAAGAAAGAAAGAGGTTAAGTGGAGGAGAAAAGGAGTGAGAAACACACTTAAAAAAACATTGATCAGGCCAAGTCACCAAACCAATCACTTCTACTACATCCTGAGCTGTGATCAGGACCCTAGCCAAACCACACACCCAGCCTTCCCTACTCCATGCCACGATCTTGTCCTCTGCAACTCACTGACAGAAGATGAGCCAGTCCTTTGAAGGGCCTCCACTCTAAACATGTAAACTTCCCTCCCCTTGATCTCTGCTTCTCTCCATTCCCCTTCGAATGACACAGCCCATGTCTATTCTGGTCAGTTTCCTGGTAAAATCACTTCCGTTTTCTCTTTCTCCTCTAGCTCCGGATTCATCTTTCCCTCTAGGCTCATGTATTTTCTGTCTTTGCCGGATTTTCTTTTTCACTGGGTTTGAACTTGGCCTGCTTTCCCCACACTCGATGCCCTCACAATGGAGATTCGGGTCTCATCTCTTGGATGTTCACTTTGCCGGTTCTTTATCCCTGTGGCCCTTTCCTTACCCCTGTTTCCTCTTCAATTTTGTTTTCATTTTAATCCTTCATTAGCCAGCTTTTCCTGGCAGATATCCAGACCAAAACTGCATAGTTTTCTAAGCCTTTTCTCTCGCCTTTCTCTCAGGCTTCCAAAAAGTCTACTTCAGGGATCCATGTTATATCATTCGCTATTGCAATAACAAATACTTCATTTATTATTTTGAGTACATGTTGCTTTCTGAGCAATGGAACCCCCACCCAGATTGTCCTCTTGGAAAACTTTCTTTGGGGAAACATTGTGTGCCAGCAGAATCCGATGGACCCCTTAGAAACTTTCTTGGAAATATTCTGCACTCTAGATGCAAAGTCCCAGCTTCGCAGCTTCACGCAGATTTGGAGTTGCTCACTGTCTCCCACAAGGGTTTTGGTTAAGGACAACCACAATGATTAATATGCCCCAAGTAGGGGCTGAGGAGGTGGTTTAGTGGTTAAGAGCACTGGCTGCTCTTCCAGAGGACCCAGGTTCAATTCCCAGCACCCACATGGCAGCTCACAACTGTCTGTAACTCCAGTTCTAGGGGATCTGACACCCTCACACAGATGTACATGTAGGCGAAACAACAATGTGCATAAAGTAAGAATAAATAAATCATTTTAAAAAGAGCTACCCCAAGTGATTAGGCTACAAGCATCTCAACGCAGGAAGCTGGGTCACTTCAAGGGGCTGCTTTTCAGAAGACTATTTTGCAGTGAATTTTGCTTGACTCTCAAAAGTCTTATGACTGTAGGATATGGGGAAGTCCCTTAAAATCACTCCATCTCTCCAAACTGCCATAAGTGAGGAGAGAAGCATAGTGCATTATTGGAGTTGGTGAGAGAACTATCAGAGTACTTGAGTCTCTTGGACGTTCGTCACGCCGGCTTCCTCTCCTCAGTCCTCCAGTCCTCCTACCCACTTTCTGATGGAGCCATGTAAGGGGGGGACAGGTCAGCCCAAGGGTAGCTTCAGGATGTGTGCTGCTCCTTGTCAGTCATATAGGATGAGAACAGAGATAAGAAGGACAAGGGTAGGGGCAGGAGAGGAGCTGACAGACTGTCTGCCTTCCCAGGCCTCTGCCAGGCCTATTTCCCAAGCAAGCTATTATTTTGAACACCCGAGAACTTATATTCTCAAGGCTATATAATCCTTTTTGCTCAAGCTAATAAAAGGCCAGTGGAGCAGTAAGCGATGTTGGACAGGTCAAAGACTGTGTGATTGATAATATACATTTGGGCTGGGTACGGTAGCAACCAATGGAGATGCTGGAATGTGGCACATATATGTAATCCCAGCACTCAAGAGGCAGAGGCAGGAGGATCAAGAGTGTAAGGCCAGCCTGGGCTACATAATAAAACCCTATCCCATTAAACAACAAACAAACAACAAATTAAACAAAGAATACACATTTGGAAGGCATTATGACCGGAGTTTGACACGTTCTACCGTGTGGATAGCTCTGTTACTTTGGGAGAATATCTGTGTCTTAGTTTCCTCATTTGTGTTTGGGGAATGAGGTTCTGAAGACTGAGCAGGTTCCACTTGGAACAGTGCCTAGCACATAGGAAGCACTGAACAAGAGCATTAACTCAATTCTGATGCTTTTAATGCCATAAAATCTTTCTTAGAAATGATTAGGTACGCTATAACGAAGGGTTGTTTGAAAAGACAGCCTTCTTGTCTCCAGAGCATAAAAGATGTGGTTACATGGAAATATAAAATGTAAACATCAAAACTAAAATGATTTCGGGAGACACCAGGCAGACTGTCACAGCCATCCTGCTGGCAAGACTTCCCATCACGAAACAATAGCTCACTGATGGCGGTGCTGTTTATATAATAACTGAAAGGAAGGACAGATGAAGGTTAGGGCAGGGGAGGGAGGGAGATGAAGCGGGAGGGAAGGCAGAGAGCAAAGAAAACCCTTGGAGATTATTTTATTTATTTTTGCTTAGGGATAGAGCTCCAGGCTTCACACATGCTTGGCAAAACTCTACCATTGAGTTAAATCCACTACCCCACTCCCCCAGAACAGTATAGAATCAAGGGCTGGTGAGATGGCTCGCTGGGTAAAGGCCCCTGTTGCCGAGTTTGATCCCCAGAACTCAAGAGTGGAAAGAGAGTCACTGATCCCTAACAGTTGTCTCCTGGACTCCACACACACCCCACACGCACGCCATATGCACACATACAATATTGATAAATGAAAAAATTGTAATTGAAAAAAGGCACAGATTCAAGATATTAAGGGTGGAAACTAAACATGGTGACATATATTCATAATCTTAACACCCAGGGGAGGCAGAGGCGGAAAGATCAGGAGTTCAAGGTCATTCACAACCTGGGAGACCAGCCTGAGCTGCATAAGACCCTGTCAAAAGAAAAGAAGGGTAGATGGAGGGAGAAAGGAAGAGAGAGGTGAGCTGGGAGGGGAGACGAAAGGAGAGATACACAGACACACAGAGACAGAGAGACAGAGCAGGAGGAAAGGAGGGTGCTTGCTGAGCTCCTGTGGAAATGTGGACAGTGCACTGGACTGCATCTCCCCAGCATGGCTGTGTAGGCACTCTATGTGACACTGACCCTGTCCGCAACCTTCCACCATAGACGAGGGTCTCAGTTTCCTTCTCTGGAATTTGAGCAAAGATTTCCGAGGACTCCTGCCCATTAGTACAGTAAAATGATGCTGACTTCTTCCAAGGCTAGGTCAGGAAACAGATTCTTCTGGGATCATGCCCAGAATACTTGATCTTGGACTCAGCCCCCACTTCGCCTGGGCCACATGAGAAGGCCACAGTGACACGTAGCAGGGCTGGCTGACAGCCCGCATCAACCACTGGCTGTGTGGGGAATGAGCCTTCTGATGGTTCCAGCTCCCGCCTGCGAGTTCTTCCCAGTTGAGGCCCTGGCATTGTGAAGCTGAGACAAGATGTCTTTGCGGATCCCCATTTGAAGTCCTGACCCATGGAAGCATAATAAAATGATTATCATTGCTTCGTGCCGTTTAGAGTTCGCATCACTTGTTAGGTAGCTCACTTGATAGATAACTCACTTGGGAAATCTGTAAGGACACAGAGTTCTAGAAAAGAAAGACACCAGAACTCTCCCATGGGAAATTTGATTTGAACCCTTAGGATCCATAGCATAATGTGTCGAAAACCTCTTCCTTTTAACAAGCACTCAAAGTTCCCAGATCTTCTCAGTTGAGCTAGGCTTGGTCCAAGCCAAACTGGTCAAGAGCTGTGAGGTGGGGTGTGGGGTCACTGAAAACCTACTAGGGCTCCAGGGCTTATTGACCCAGGTTGCTCCTCAAGAACCCCAAGCAAATGAAGACTAATTAGGGAATGGCCTAGTGTCTGGGGCCCATCAGAAGGATGGCTAGCAACACTCTGCACTGTGTGCTGATGTTTTGTTAGCTCTAAGTTCATGGAAGCAATGTCACAGAGGCAGGCAGATCTATGTGAGTCCAGGGCCAATCTATTCTACGAAATTAGTTCTGGGTCCAAACAGAAAAGAAATGTAAGAAAATGGCTGGGCATGGCAGCACAGTCCTGGAGTTCCTGCACTCAGGAGACAGGATTCTAAGCCTGAAGCTAGCCTGGCCTATCTAGTGAGCTCCTACCTCAAGCAAGAAAAACAAGAAAAGTAAGAAAAATATAATTTAGAAACTAACTGAAAGAAGACACCAGTGAATTTTCCATTTTTCCTAATCAAATATACAAGTATTTTAAATTTAATTTCCTAATTAAATATACAAGTCTATCTTCTTAGAAATACTAAAAAATGTCACATAGTGGTGGCTCACTCCTTTAATCCAGCACTCGGGAGGCAGAGGCAGGCAGATCTCTGAGTCTGAGGCTAGCCTGGCCTACAAAGCAATTTCCAGGACAGCCAGGGCTGTTATAAAAAAAGAAACCCTATCTCAAAAGCACACAAAAAAGAAAAAATACTAAAAAATAAAAATATAAAATTAATTCTAAATACAACATAATTCTATCACCCAGAGATATAGAAATAACCACTCATAATATGTTGGTATATACCTTCTATTTGCTTATTTTTAAAAGATTTTCTTTTTAATTATGTTCATATCTGTGGGTGTGAGCACATGACAGGTGCCCTCAGAGGCCAAAGGCACCAGGCACCCCTTGAGCTGGAGTTTTCTGGAGCTGTGAGCCTCTGACATGGGTGCTGGGAACCGAACTTGGGCCCTCTGCAAGAGCAGTATGCATTCTCAACTGTTGAGCCTTCTCTCCAGCTCCCTAATCTTCTTTTTAAAAAGTTTTAAATTTATTTATTTGGGGGGGCATGCATGCCATGACACATGTCTGGGGACCAAAGGACAACCAATGGAAGTTGGTTCCTTCCCTCTGGATTCCAGGTACTGAACTCAGGTGGGCAGGCCTGGCGGCAAGAGCCTTTAGCTGCTGAGTGGTCGCACAGGCCCTGCTCATTTTATTTTTAATTGACAAATAACACTTGCACATCTTTTCGTTTGTTTGTTGTTTTTGAGACAGGGTTTCCCTGTATCTTTGGAGCCTGTCCTGTAACTAGCTCTTGTAGACCAGGCTGGCCTCAAACTCACAGAGATCTGCCTGCCTCTGCCTCCTGAGTGGTAGGATCAAAGGTGTGTACCACCACTGCCTGGCTACTCATACATCATTATGGAACTTAATATAATGTTAGGAGGCATGCATATATTATGGAATAAGCAAATAAGATTTATTAACATATCCAGACCTCACACACTTATGCCATTACTCCATTGTAAGAAATAGCCATTACTGTTAATTGGGATCATCGTGCTGGGAAACATAATTTACTTGTCTTGTTCCACTAACTGTTGTACATGCTGACATCTTTCCATGTCAGTAACTATAGCTCCATCTTATCCTAACAGCTACAAAGTAACACATTGTTCCAATGTACTATAGTTTACTACTTATTCTTAGGATTGGAACAATTATCCTCCCAGCTTTCTGTAACACAGTCTTTCACTGGATACATCTCTCAACAGACATAACTAATTATTTCTTTAAGATAAATTCCTAGAAGCAGGGCCAGGCGTGGTGGTATATGCCTTTAATTCCTGTTCTCAGGAGGAGGCAGAGGCAGGAGGATTTCTATGAGTTCAAGGCCAGCCTGGTCTACAGAGTAAGTTCCAGAACAGCCAAGGCTACGCAGAGAAATCCTGTCTCAAAAAAAAAAAAATACTAGAAGTAGGATTTTTAATAGCAAAAGGTTTTTGTTGTTTGAGTTTTTGAGACAGGGTCTTACTATGTAACTATATTAGTGTTCTATTGCTGTGAAGAGACACCATGGCAACTCTTATAGAGGAAAACATTTAATTGGGGTGGTTTACAGTTCAAAGATTTAGTTCATTATCATCATGGTGTGTGTATGATGGCATGCAGGCAGACATGGTGCTGGAGAAGGAGCCAAGAGTTCTCCATCTTGATCTGCAGGCAACAGGAAAAGAATGTGACACTAGACTTGGCTTGAGCATTTGAGACCTCAAAGCCCATCCCTAGTGACATATTTCCTCCAATAAGGCCACATCTCTTATTTTATTTTTATTTTTTTATTTTATTTTATTTTTTTAGTTTTTCAAGACAGGGTTTCTTTGTGGCTTTTGGAGCCTGTCCTGGAACTAGCTCTGTAGAGCAGGCTGGTCTCAAACTCACAGAGATCCGCCTGCCTCTGCCTCCCGAGTGCTGAAGGCCACACCTCTTAATCCTTTAAATAGCACCACTTCCTGGCGACCAAACATTCAACTCTATGAGCCTATGGGGGCCATTCTTATTCGAACCACTACAGTAACTTTGGCTAACCTGGAACTCACTATATAGAACAGGGTAGCCACAAACTCATAGAGATCTACTGGCCTCAGCTTCTGAGTGCGAGGATTGAAGACAGATACATGCCACCACACCCAATCCCGTGGTATACTTTTTATTGATTTGTATAATTTGATCTTTAATAAACTATTTGAGGAATATATGAACCTGTTGTTCACTATAGCATTGTAATTGTTTTTCTCACGTTGTTTGTGTTGTTTATTGATTTTTTTCCTCCATATAGAAAGTATCTTCACATTCAGTGATGAGAAATAATGTAAATAACAGCACCTGAGGGGCTAGAGAAATGGCTCTCTCTCTCCCCATTAGTGCTCATCAACATGAGTACAAGTGTCCGCAGAGGACAGAGGCATTGGATCCCTCAGAGCTGGAGTTACAGGCTGTTGAGGCAGTTGAGAGCTAGCTGATGTGCTGGGAACTGCATTCTGCTTCTCTCTCTCTCTCTCTCTCTCTCTCTCTCTCTCTCACACACACACACACACACACACACACACACACACAATTAAAATAAGAGAACAGCTTACAAGTCACGTGTGTAAGCATGCACCAGCAATCTCCACTCTTAGGAGGCTGTAAAACTATCATACATTTGATGCTACCCTGTGCTAGATAGGGAGATGCTCCCTGCCCCGTCTCAAAGAAAAGTAGAAATGAAAAATGAACTAGAGAGCACCCAGTGGAAGCAAAAATACAAAATGAGCCCCAGGGTGGGTGATAAAATCCTTAAGGAAATTCGGCCCTGTATTTTTTTCAGGTAAGCTAGAAGGAATACTTAATTTCTAAAATTTTTATTTTATGTGCATTGGTGCTTTGCCAGCATGTAAATCTGTATGAGGGTGTTGGATTCTGGAGTTACAGACAGTTATGAGCTGCCATGTGGGTGCTAGGAATTGAACTCAGGTCCTCTAAAAGAGCAGTCAGTGCTCTTTGTTTTAATCGTAAAAGTATTCCAGGGATGCTGGAGGCAGTCACAGCATGCCCAGCCAGAGCCACAGCTCTGGGCGACATTCTCGGTCCCAGTCCACTGTCACCTCCAGGCTATTCTCATGTTCCCTCCAGACTGCCCAGTACCTGGGCCTGATCTGGAGATCAATCCCACCCTGGAGTCTCTGTGTCTGAGCATGACAGAACACGCCTTGGGTGATGGGACAGGCAAAACTTCCACCATCTGACGGGACCCACAGCCCAGAGCACCCTTAGGCTCCTTGGGCAGCTATCAGGAGCCATCCCCCAATAGGCTTCTTCTCAGCAGCGAGAGGGTGGGTTTGCACAGTTATACATTCTGATATTTTTCTTCCTCTTAACTTTTGTTTAACATTGGCACACGCCTTGCTCACTCCCAAGCCCATTGAGGGATCTTGGCTGAGGCCTGGGGTCAGAGAGGGCAGTCAGGGGCAAGGGGCAAAGGCTGACCAGACTGCCTACCCTTTCCTTCCTGAATCCCCCACCAGCCCCATCCACCTCTACCTCCTCTAGAGTGCTGACACCTGTCCTCCAGGAGAGCAGACTTCCTTAGAGATATTGATCACCACCATGTGCAGCCTGCCCTTCAGAAACATGACAGTGGAGGAAGCAGTGTGGACAGCCTGCTCACCAGTATGTCACTGGAGAAGAGCCCCTCTCCCCTGGTTCCGACCCTTCATCATTCCTACCATTCCCCAGGACAGTCACCATCTTCCTCCTCCTCTTCCTTGCCCTGTTTATCAGAGGTTCTCTACAATTAATTTCTTACCTATTTAAGATACATATTTATATAGTTCTTAATGGTTTTTCTCTAAGCATTCCCTGTCATTTTCAGAATCCCCAGGCCTCTCTCTGAGCCAGGACAGTGGCAGGGGTAGCCTGAACTTCATGAGAGACCCAGAGACCTTCAGACCCCCTCTCCCTTCCCCATCCCTGCCCTGGCTCCTAGATGCAGAGGTTGAAGGTGAGCAGCCCCTGGCCGCAGTGAGGCCAGGAAGTCTGTTGTCTTAATGGCCCCTCCCCCACCAATATAACCCTTCTCTGCTCCCCAGGTCTGTTGGCAAAAGACTTGTAGAAACCAGGGAAAGGGGATTGTTGGGTTTTTGTTTTTTTGCTTATCCCCTCTTTCGGTCAACCTTCCCCTGCCCCCATTATGTCATGACCTCATGTAAGTGGAACCCTATACCATAACCCAGAGGTGCGGCCCAGCCTGAGTCACACGAACCCTCTGTCCCCTGTTACTGATGAGGGCTGGTGCTGGGGCCCAGGTGGAGGAAAGGAATTTGGGAATTCAGGCTGTGGGAAAGCCAGGGTCCCCTATTTCAAACTCCTCTTCCTCCTCAACCTATACCCTCATTGGGACATTTTCAAGCTTTTCACATGAAAAGGAAAAAAATGCTATTTTTAAATACATTTTATGAATAACTTTTGTTATGAATATAGCTATTAACCATTGTGTATGTTATTAAAGATACAAACTGTTGGGGAAAAAGTATTCCAGGGATAGAGGTAGAGCTCATGCTAGAAAACTTTCTTAGCATCCACATGAGTCCCTGGATTCAGTCTCAGCACCACACAAAACCAGGCATGGTGACACACACCTGTAATCCCAGAATTTGAGAGGTGGAGACAGGATCGTCAGGACTTCAAGACCACCTTCAGCTACATAATGGGCTCAAGGCCATCCTGGGGTTACATGAGACCGTTTCTCAAAAACAATGTATTCTAAAGATTTGAGTTTTCTTTAAACAGACATTTTTCTGTGGTCTATGAGAGTGAAATGCAAGAAAGAGAATGGCAAAGAGGAGATGCAAATGGAGAAGTTGAAAAAAATAACTGGAAAAAAACATCCTGTGGTAAAGCATACATGTGTACAATTTTGGAAGAAAATGAGGAGCAGACCACCAAAGGCTGTATTTCATGTCTGGGCTGCAGTCTACAGCTGGGGGTTTTTAGGCAGTAAAGGATTTTATCAGATCCACAGTTCAGAGAGTATCAGGTATAAGAGGAAAAATTAATTTTGGAATCAAGAAATTATCTGTGATGATCAGTCATTTGTTGCTTCAATAATGCCATCTGTCAGTCACAAAACCATAGCCATAAACAATAGCTTTTATTGCTCACAGGTCTGGGGTCAACTAGAGGCCAGCTAATCAACCCCACTCAATGTGGCAAAGACCTAGCTACTGTTGGTTGCTCTAGACTGGCACTGACTTGTTCTGGATAGTCTTTTTAAGGGTGTTAGAAAGCCACCAAGCTTGAAAGATGGTTATGGTGTCCCCATACAGAGGAAAAAGCATTGTGCTGACCACCTATTAATTTCCAGTCCCCTAAAGTCCGTGCATCTCTCTTGAAATGTAGCCCACCATGCACACAGACACCCACCTGTGCCCATACATGGCACCCTCATCAGATTTGGAGACAAGGGAAACGCATGCAAATATACTCACATCCATACTGCTTGCTCTGCCATGAGCAATAAAATTCTTTGCCTTTGGCCCAAGTCACTTGTCTTCTGCCAGCCATTCTGAAACTAGGTCAAGCCAAGGTCTTAGCTTGCAAGTAGGGTAAAATTTCAGTCCCTTAGCAATTCTTCACACCATCAGATCCATGAGGATCCTTCACAGCTGTGTCCCTAATGCTGGGCAAGGGTTTGGTATATAAATGGCATTTCTGAAACTGTTACCAAGTAAATAAAATAATCTTTATTAATAGACTTGAAAATACCTTTCTACGTGACATGGACATCATCACTCTCTTGTCATTGTTCCTCTAAACCTTCCCTACTTCCCTAGAATGTGTTAATGTGACAATATTTGGGCACTCGGGCATGTTTCTTTTGGGCTTTGTTTTTTGAGACAGGATTTCATTACTTAGCCCAGGATAGCCTTGAACTCATGATCCTCCTGTCTCAGTCTTCTGTGTGCTGTGATAACAGGTGTGTGCTACCACATCTGGCTATACTACACTTGGTTTTTGTTTTTGGGGTTTTTTTTTGAGATTTTATTTATCTGTATGAGTGTTTTGTCTTCATGCATGTCTGTGCTTCATGTGTGTTCAGTGTCTGAGGAGGCCAGAAGAAGGTGTCAGATCCTCTGGAACTAGAGTTAGCCATCTTGTGGGTGCTGGGAAACAAACCCAGGTCCTCTGGAAGAGCAATCAGTACTTTTTTTTTTTGGTTTTGCAAGACAGTGTTTCTCTGTGTAACAGTCCTGGCTGTCCCAGCATAGTTCTGTAGACCAGGTTGGCCTCAAACTCACAGAGATCTGCCTGCCTCTGCCCTCTGAGTGCTGAGATTAAAGGTGTGTTCCACCACCGCCCGGTCTATAGCCAGTGCTCTTAATTGTCAATCTCTCAACTCCTGCACTGCACTTAAATTTTGGGGGGGATGTTATATCTCAGCTCTTAAAGGTTCTGTTCCCACATCTCTGAAACTTCATATATAGGCCTTGATTTCTGTGATCTCTTTCTGCTGATGTGTGTGAGAAGTGCATGCACATGTATGTGGACATGCATGTGGAAGTTGGAAGTCAGTCTTGGGTGTTATTCTTTAGGAATCATCCATCTTTCTTGTTTTTTGGCTTGAAGCTTGCGGTTAGGCTAGGCTGGCTGGCCAGTGAGCCCCAGGGGTCCGCCTAGCTCCACCTCTCCAGCGCTGGCATTACAAGTATGTGCCACCAAGCCTAGCTATCTTTTCTATGTCTTACATAGGTTCTAGGAATTTGAACTCAGGTTCTCACGCTTGTATGGCAAACACAATTTTCATAAAGCATATAGACAGGATATGCTTCTTCAGTGCAGATGGAAAGTCACCGTGTTTAAACTTTCCTGTCTGAGCTATTTTGCCAGCTCTGGGGTCTGATTTCTTTATGACCATTTTTTTTTCTCATAGACTTCAGACAAGGAACTTATGATGCCTCCATATCTACTTGTAAATTAGATTCTGACTATTTATTTAGCTGAGCATGTAAATCCAGAGGGAAGATATGGGAAATAAAAGCTAAACATCAACAGGCTCAAAGGAGAGACACAGAAAAAGATTGGAACAGCGTCTCCATGCACGTGTGTTGTGTAACTTTTCTGCAGCTGTCTGCTCTGCTGCTGGAGTCTGAGCTAAAATTCAAAAGGGAAGCTCTCCATGAACATATTCTCTCATTTAAAAAGTGTTCCGGTACTTGAGACTCAAATACCTTCATGCATGCGAGATCCACAGATGAATTTTAATAAAGCATATAGACAGGCTGTGCTTCTTCAGTGTGGATGGGAAGTCGCCCGGGTTTAAACTGCATTCATTAAAAGCCTAAGCGCTGGTGCAGACCCTTACTTCCTGTTGCCTCTGGAGACCAGCTCAGAGCTAACGGTGACTCATAGCTTTGCCACTGCAGACGGAGGCGGGCTGTTTCTCTTCTCACTTTGGCTCTTGTTTGCTTGTGCTGATTGGAAAGCTAGCGTGAGAATGGAATTCTAATTCCATTCAAAAGGCTCCAGATGAGAGATTGCTTAAAGATTTATAAAAGCTATTTTTACAGTAGCTTCTTGAATGGCACAGAGCTTTCCTGCATACTGCAATGCAATGAAAACCGGACATGGTGGTGAATTTATTCCCTTAATCCCAGCACTGCAGAGGCTGAGACAGGAGGATTGCCACAAGTTCAAGGCTAGTTTATTCTACATAGAGAATTTTTAAAAATGTAGTGTCAAAAAAAAACTGCAAAAATTAAACACCAACCCCTCTCTCCCCAAACCACCAGCTAATAAATGTGCTAATGAAATGAGCAAGCAGCTCTCAAAAGAAGAAACACAATGACCAATAAGTACTTTTGAAAGTGTCAAACGCCCTTTACCCATCAAGGAAATGCAAATGAAACTGAGTTTGAGTTCCATCTCACCCCAGTGAGAATGACTGTCAACAAAACAGATGGCAGCAAATGTGGGGAAAGAGAAACCTTCATTCAGTGCTAGGGGGCGTGTAAATTAATGCACCCTCTGTGGAGACCAGGGTGGAGGTTTCTCAAAAACCTAAAAATAGAGCTACCATAGGACCCAAGTCTACTACTCCCAGACACATACGCAAAGGACTCCACATCCTACCACAGAGACGTTAGCACAGCCATGCGCACCGAAGCTCTATTCACAAGAGCAAGGCCGTGGGATCAGAATAGCTATCCAGGAGCTGATGAATGAATGATGAAATTGTACTGCATATACACAATGGAATTTAATCTGGCTGTAAAGAAAAATGAAACTACGAAAATTCATGAAAATGGGTAGATCTAGAAATTATTATATCAATAAGACTCAGAAAGCCTTCACAGATTTCCTCTAATATACAGATCCTAGCTTGTAAAGTGGACATATTAAAGGGGACCATGTTAAGGGGAAGGAGTGCTGAGGGAGGGTGGGTAACAGATCACATGTGACATGAAGGTAGTTAAAAGGCTACTAGGAGTAGAAGGGTACAAAGAGGGGGCAGGGAAATATGAGAGAAGAGCTGGGGGATCAAGAAAATCAAACTTTTGAAAATGCTCTAATGAAAAAGAATACCTTCTATGCTAATTTAAAACTAAAAATGTAAAAAACACAGGCCAAGCATGATGGCACATATCTTTGATCCCAACACTTGGGAGACAGAAGCAGGCAGATCTCTGTGTATTTGAGTATAGCCTGGATTACACAGCAGTTTCAGGGCAGTGAGGACTATACAATGAGACCTTGTCTCAAACACACACACACAACTCATGAAATATGCTTCTATTTTAAAATCCACGGCAATATTTAAATATTGAACACCATGAAAGATATCAAGGGACCAACTCATCACTTAAAAATGGATGAAATAAAGAGAAAGTATCAAGCATGTATCCTACTTTTCCTATAGAAACTAAGCCACTAGCCGATTGGGGAAGCACTTCTTAATGGAATTATCCTAAATGATTAGAGAAAATGCTAGAATTAGATCTAAATAGTGAGAATCCACAGTTGCTACTACCACAGAGAAACACAAGTAGACATGATTATCTCCTGATACTAGAACTCACCAGCACAGTCTTGTAAGGAAGATCAAGATCAAAACTAAGGGCTGAAGAGATGGTTCAGCAGTTAAGAACTCATACTACTTGTGGTGATTTGAACAGGAATAGCCTCGTAGACTCATGTGTTTTAATGCTTGGCCCATAGGGAGTGCCACTAATTAGGAAGTGTGGCCTTGTTGAAGGAAGTGTGCCATTGTGGGGGTGGACTTTGAGGTCTCATATGCTCAAGCTCTGACCAGTGTGGTACACAGTCTCCTTCTGCTGCCTGTAGATGAAAATGAAGAACTTTCAGCCCCTTCTCCAGGACCATGTCTGCCTACAAACTGCCATGTTTCCCACCATGATGATAATGGACTAACTGAACTATACGTCAGCCCCAATTAAATGTTTTCCTTTATAAGAGTTGCCGTGGTCATGGTGTCTCTTCACAGCAATAGAAACCCTAAGATACTGCTCTTGCTGAGGACCTGGATCCTGTTCCCAGCTCCCACATCAGGCAGCTCACAACCACCTGTAACTTCAGCTCTAGGTGATCCAACACCCTCTTCTGGCCTCTGAGTGTACTCCCATGCACATAACCACATGCATTCACATACATATATGCATAATTAAAAATAAAATAAATTTCTAAAAAATATTAAAGCTGAATCTAGAGCTCTAAGAGGTTCTGAGGGGATTAAAGAGGGCAATGGGGTGAGTGTGATCAAAATACAGTATATACTAATAAAATTATCAAAGAATAAACTTTAACATTTTTTAAAAACAGAGAAGGGGTAGAGAGATGGCTCCAAAGTAAAGAGCATTTTCAGCTCTTGCAGAGGACCTGGGTCCAGTTCTGCCACCCACACAGTGGCTCACAATCATATGCCACCCTCTTCTGACCTCATCAGACCCCAGGCACATAAATAGTACACATAAATACATGCAGGCAAAACATTCTCACACATAAAAACAAAGTAAGTCTTAAAAACAAAACAGAAAAAGAAAACGGGGTCTAGTTAAACCTTTGGGCCTCAATAACCATTAGCAAGAAAAGCAGGGGGCAGTCATCAACAAAATTTAAAGACTCAAAAATTCCACAGACCCAATGGTCTGTGCTTATCTACAAGTAAATTTTAAGGAAAAGAAAGGAGTGTGCAAGGAATCTATATTTAAAGAAATGGAAAGGTCAGGCATGATGGCACACTCCTTTAATCCCAGCACTTAGAAGGCAGAGGCAGGAAGAACTCCGTGAGTTCATGGCCAGCTTCGTCTACGTAGAGAGTTCCAGGCCAACCATGGCCACATAGTGAGACCTGTACTAATAAGAAGAGGGAAAGGAAGGAAGGAAGGAAGGAAGGAAGGAAGGAAGGAAGGAAGGAAGGAAGGAAGGAGGGTCCTATTGGTAGATCTGGCTGATTACTATGGTTTATGCACTGAACTACATTCTTATTATAAGACAAAAATCAGTCAAGTATACAAGACAAATGTATAAATAGAATAGTGAGTTATTATGAGGCTTCACTGCCATGGCTACTGAACAGGTCTAGAGGAAATACTTTCTCAGTCACCCTCAAAAAAGAGGAGGCTAAGGGCATCAGGAAACCTGAAGAAGCCACCCAAGAGCTGAGAATACACCTAGCTGTGTGTGGACAGGTGACAAGTGGACTGTGCCAGGAGTTTGGGACAAGGCAGTTATGGATGGGGAAGGGATTAGAAGTTCTCAGCTCCTGGTGCAATTTATTTCTCAAAGCATTACTTTCCTGCCAGCCAATTACCAACAGAAACGAAACTTAGTACTTTGCTGTTCAAGGGTGGAGAGAAAGTGCGAGCTCCAGGATCACAGAGAAATGCTGCTACATCTCAAGGCCAGTGCACAGTGTTCCTGGAGCTGTGTCCCAGGAGGCAGCTGGCTCTTTCCACCAAGAAATCTACAGACGGTGAGGACCACGTTACCTAAATGATACAGAAAAGCTAGGATGTAAGCTCCCAAGGGGAAGCAAATGTCAGAGCAAGAGAAACAGTGTGGGATCCCAAAGATTTTATTTAGCAACAATGGGCTATGAACACACATGTATTACAGTTCTAAAATAAAGAAGAAAACTGGCAATACCAATTGCTGGCAAAAATGAGGTTCACTTCCTGCTAGTGGAGAATATTAATCTGGAAAACTGTCAGTTTTTTCATAATTAAACATAGTCTTATCATGCAGCACAGCAATTGCACTTCTAAGTATTTAATCAACTATTGTTGCGTTATGCTCACACACAAAAACCCGACAAATAAATATTTAAAACGGATTTATTCATAGTTGCCTTAAGCAGTAAGCAACTAAGAGGTCTTTCAATAGGTGGATATACGGACAAATGGTATATACATACAGTGGAATACTACTCAGTAATAAAAAATGTAGTGGGCTAGGAATGTAATTCAGTTGGTATAGTGCTTGTCTAAAACTCACAGAGGCCTTGGGTTCAATTTTCATTACTGTATAAATTGGATGTGATGGCACACCCTTGTAATTTCAGCACTTAGGAGCCAGAGGCAGAAGGACCTGAAATTTGATGCCATCCTCAGCCACACAGGGGGTTCAAGAACAGCCTGGTTACATGAGATGCCTAGGACCTAGATCTTTGTTTCTAATTTTTTTAAAAAAAGGACCTTAAGCTCCCTAAGTTTTAGAAGCCGATTCTGATTCTCAGACAGGGATTTTACAAAATAAGAGCACGCATCTGGAGGTCCAGAAGGACATAAAATCTATACTCAAAATACTATTGCTTAACCAGCTGGAGAGATGGCTCAGAAGTTGAGAGCATTTGCTGCTCTTGCAGAGGACCCACGTTCAGTCCCAGCACCCATCTTGGGAGGCTCACAGCAATCTGTGACTCCAGCTCCAGGGACATCTGATACATCTTGGACACTCGGGCTCAGGTGCACATATCCACCCCCACCCTCCCACACATACACACAAAATAAATAAATAAACCTTAATAAAGAAAATTGTTTGCTTAGGTGGGCATGGTGGCACTGGGGAGGCTGAGGCAGGAGGGTGGTGAGTTCAAGGCCAGTCTGGGCTACATGGCTAGACACTGTCACACCAGCAACAATGACAATAGCAAACCCCAATCAGGTTTAACTCACTGTAACTGACTTATATTACTGTCCCACACTGTGGAACCTATGACCAAGAATCATAAAAGAAGTATATTAGTGGAAATTTTAAAACATACATATGCACTAACCTTAAGAAAAAGCCTGGTGAGCTAGAGAGATGTCTCAGTTCAGAAAGTGCTTGCCACATAGGCATGAGGACCTGAGGTTGATTGTAGCACCCACATAAAAGAACTGGGCATGGTGGCCCATGCTTGTGATCTCAGCACTCGAAAGGAGGAGGCAGGTGGATCCTGGGGACTGTTGGCCAGCCAAGCTAACCTAATCTATTGCTATGATAAAACACTATGATCAGCTGGGTGGTGGTGACACATGCCTTTAATCCCAGTACCCGGGAGGCAGAGGCAGGTGGATGTCTGTGAGTATGAGGCCAGCCTGGTCTACAGAGTGAGTTCCAGGACCGGCTCCAATGTTACACGAAGAAACTTGAAAAATAAAAAAACCCAAAACAAAAACAAAAAACAAACAAACAAAAACCACCATGATCAAAACCAACTCAGGAAAGAAAGGGTTTATTTCATCTTACAGTTAGTAGTCCATCATCCCGGGAAGTCAGGGCAGGGACTCAAGGCAGGAACCTGAAGGTAGGACCTGATATAGAGGCCATGGAAGAGTGCAGTTTACTGCCTTCCTCCTTTCCGTGGCTACTGCTATCCTTGGCATTTGTCCCATGACACTGCCATCTCCAAAATGTTGGGATCTCTGCAACTAGGCTGCTACTTGACCAATAGCCTCTTGTGGTGGTTTGATAAGAATGCCCCCCTCTCGAGGCCATACATTTGAATGCTCAGTCATCAGGGAGTGTCACTATTAAGAAGGATTAGAATGATTAGTGTGGCCTTGCTGAAAGAAGTATGTCACTGAGGTAGGCTTTAAGGTTTAAAAAGCCCCATGCTAGACCAGGCCGGGTCAGTCTCTCTCTCTCTCTCTCTCTCTCTCTCTCTCTCTCTCTCTCTCTCTCTCTCTGCGTGTGGATCAGGATGCCCCATTCCAGCGCCATGAGACATGCTTGCTACCAGCTCCCATGCTCCCTACCACATGATAATGGACTGACCCTCTAAAACTGTGAGCAAGCACCCAAATAATGTTTTCTTTTATAAGAGTTGCCATGGTCATGGTGTCTCTTCACAGCAACAAAATACTGGTTAAGACAAATCTCTTGGCTCTCTTCAGGGACTGTAATCCAGCCACATGGTGCCAAGCCTCAGCTTCGCTCTATGACCCCTTCAAATCCTGCACTTTCTACTTCAACTGAAGCTTCACATTCACCAATGGCTTCTCCTGGCCTCTCATAGACCCAAGCCTCGACTGCTCTCTATACCCCCATACTTCACAATAGTACCACCTGGGAGACTCTTCCACATTACCAAGTTTGGCTGCCTCTGAATCACAGCTTCTGTGTGCTGACCCTGAACAAACACTTCTCAGAAGATTCTACCTCAATAATTCTGGTCTCTTCGTGATCACAGCTGATACTTCGGCCCCAATTGAGCAGTTTCAATTGTCCCAGCAAAGCAAAGGCTTTACTTTAGTGGGTTCTTAATTCAAAACGTCACATGACTGGCCCTGCTAGAGTCTTTGAGGCACTCTCAAACTTGTCTGTGAAACTTCCCAGGCCAGGCCTCCATCATCTTCACTGCCTTCAACATTATCTTCTGAGTTCCCACAATAGCTCATTAAGCCCTAAACATCAATGGCTTTTTTAAGCTCGAAGTGCAAATACCACCTCTCTCTCTCCCTCCTCCATCTCTCACACACACACACACACACACACACACACACACACACACACACACACACACAGAGTGGATAAATGATAAAGTGGGTACAGTGTTGTTGATGTTAATAGGAACTAAATTTTTCAGCCAAAGGGGAAAGACACATAAATATAAGTTCAATAAGATTGTATAAAAGTCGTTCATCCCCATTTCCTAATTTAAGGCATCAATGTGCTTTTCTGAATTATTTCTACCTTCCTAAAAAGCTTCAGCTTCCAAATTCTACCCACTGAAAAGGTAACTAGCTACCCCATAGCAATGAATACTCCTAGTACCCACAGTGAGTTTCTCAAGGCCCTTAAGCACTAAAGGGAACCAAAGAAATGGCTGATTTCAGTTCCTGGACAGGAAATGTGGAAGACATACAACCTACTGTAGCAAGGGAGTCATCAAACACGATCGATGGTATGTTGGTTGCAATGCTTTTTAATATCAAAAAGAGCAAGAATCCTAAGGTGGGCAACACTTCCCACCACGTTTATTCAGTTGCTCTAGGCAGAACAATTCAAGAAGGAGAAGAAACACATATGGGAAAATAAAGTGACATTATCTCCAGTTGCACATAATATGATTTTGTAAAAGTAAAAAGCTTGGGAATCCATCCAAAACAAAACAAAAACCAACAAACTATCAGAACAAACTGGGGGAGGGGTTCAGCAAAGTTGTAGAACACAAGATTGTAGTTGGATTTTCTTTCACTCTAGCCCCCGCCTTAGGAATGCCAAAATGATATTAGTTCTTTTACCTTTTGCCCTTGTGGGGGCCTGCCACCCAGCTCCCAAATAAATCACACATGAAGGCTTATTCTTAATTATAAATGCCCGGCCTTCACTTGGCTTCTTTCTAGCCAGCTTTGCTTAACTTAAATTATTCTATCTACCTTTAGCCTCTGGACTTTTTCCTTTTCTTCCTTCTGTATATCTTTCCCTCTTACTCTGTGGCGGGCTGTGTGGCTGGGTGACTGACTCCTAGCATCCTCCTCTCCTTGTTCTCACGTTCCTTCTCCTTCTATTTATTCTCCCTGCCTGCCAGCCTTGCCTGTCCTTTCTCCTGCCCTGCTATCGGCCGTTCATCTCCTTATTAGGCCATCAGGTATTGTAGACAGGCACATTAACACAGCTTCATAGAGTTAAACAAATGCGACATAAAAGAATGTCACGGGCTGCTTGCTCTGGTGCTTCTGCGGAGGCTGTGGGGCTCGGTCAGCCATGGAGCACTCGGGACCCAGCGAAGTGACAGGCGCAGACGCGGCGGGACCCGACCCTCAGCTGGCTGTCACCATGGGCTTCACAGGGTTCGGGAAGAAAGCTCACACATTTGACTTGGAGGCCATGTTTGAGCAAACTCGAAGGACAGCTGTGGAAAGAAGCCGGAAGACACTGGGAAGGCTGGGCCAGAGGTGGCTGTCACCATTGCTTGTTGACCCAGACAGTATAGAACATTGTGACATACACTGAATGTGGCTGCTGCTGTTGACTCCCTGCTTTAATGAGCTGTAGGAGATACCTATTTCCAGCCTGGCTTGATAGCAGGTGGTTGGAATTTCTAGGTACCACCTCTGGGTCTGCAGAGGACATTGGT
>PVIU01027659.1:0-20129 GCA_004026605.1 Ondatra zibethicus | reverse complement strand
ACACTGTCTCAGTAGGTGGACCAGCCCCTCACGGTCCTAACTTCCTAACTCATCTTCTCCCACCTTCTGCTCTTCACCTGCACCTTGGGGGCTCAATCCATTGCTCTGATGTGAATGTGGGTCTCTGTCTCTATCTCCATCCATCGGATGAAATTTCTCCCACCTCTATCCCCGCCCCTGGCTTCCAACTTTCTACTGTACATTCTAGAACAATTTAGACATAGTTGTGTAGTCTTTAATGATGTGCAAAAACTGAGAGAACTCAGCAATTACTATTTTAATTATATCCTAGCTATGTGCAAAAAGGAAGCAATCTAAATTATTTGTGCCTAAAAAAAAATCAAATCAAATCAAAGACTTCCTATACCCAGGAGATGTCTCAAAAGGTAGCTAATTAGTCATTGCTACAAATTCACCACTCCTATCTTTTAAATTTTTATCATCTTTTTAATGTGAAATATAAGTTTCATAAATAATATGGATTCCAAAGAAATTGTGGAGGGACACAATTCCAAGTTTCCAACATATTAATCATTGTTTCTCAAAAGTCGTCTAAAATATATGAGACTTCCTTCCACTATATGTTTTTTTACTTGATTTCACAAAGAACTTCATTAATTTGTTTACACTATGAAGCAGACTATATATGTAGTCATCTTTTCTAATCATCTTCAATTCAGTTTTGGTTACAAAATACTTGAAATAATAAATTACTTCCTCGTAAATTATTAGCAAATTCATTAAACTTTTGAGTATAAGTTAAAAAATTATACCTACTTGTTTTTAATTATGTCCATAAAAATGTTCTGCTGAGAAAGAATCATGCCAAATGGTAAAACTTTTAAATTTTGCCATTTTAATACAACTTTCTCTGTTTCTGAAAATATTCCAGGGAGACAAAGTTGTTAAAAAGTTACATTGACTGTCAGTAAATTGTGTGTCTCCTGAGGTTGTATAGAATCATATTCATCAATAAAAATAATATCACTGAAAAATTGCAACACAGACTTTTCTTAGTATTCCATGGAATGTGTCATAATTCATCTTATGTAAATTTAGGTGCTGTACAATGTAGCCTTCAGTAGCATTTTCTTAAAACTGAGGAACTGAAAAATCACCAGTAGAATTTGCTTTTTGAAAAAGATTATAGATGACAGAAGTGGTATTCAAATTAAGATACTTATTTCTCTGAGCCATTATCCTTTTACTTTATTTCATTTCAGGATAGATTTACTTTTTCTTTGCCTTTTAAAACTGTATTTATTTAGTTAAAATATCAAACAAATTTTTAATCATCTCTGTAAAAAATATTTTTAAATATGGATGACCTTTGGCATAAACTATAATGGTCCTGATAACTTTCAGTTTTCATAAACACTGAGGAGCTATTTCTGTGTTTTTGATGGATATATGAGTGAATAAAAGGGTTTCATCAAATAATTAGATGAGATCAAGAATCAGATTTAAATATAACGCAAGGTACTCCATCTCTTCCTTTTCTCTTCATGACTGGGTAACTTGAATACACTGCATTTCGGTCTGGCGTTAAAGGGCACCAGATTTCTCCCTTCATCTAACTCTCCTGAACAGTAACTTCTGTATGGAGTGAAATGTCTCTTGCAAAGCAAACCTATAAGCTACAAGAGTATTCAGAAATTGGGGAAATATCTGTTTAGATCAGTATTAAAGGGCACCAGAGATTCCTTCCTTATAATGTCTGAAAACATTTTAGTGCAAATGTTCAGAAGTTTCCTTCATAATTTGAACAGACTTTTAACAAACATTATTCTTGAAATATTAATTGTTTGTAAAGCATCAAATACATTAGCAGCTCTTGAAATCAGCAAATATGTATGTATTTCTCACAAAATAGAAGAACTTTCCGACACAAAAGCAAATTATATTTTTATTGATTTTTATTAAGATCTACATTTTTCTCTGCTCCCCTTTTTACCTCTCCCCTACACTTCACCCCTCCCCCATGGTCTCCATGCTCACAATTTACTCAGGAGATCTTGTCTTTTTCTACTTCCCATGTCGCGATCTATGCAAGTCTCTCTTAGTGTCCTCATTGCTGTCTAAGTTCACTGGGATTGTGGTTTGTAGACTGGTTTTCTTTGCTTTATGTTGAAAAACACCTATGAGTGAGTACATGTGATAATTGTCTTTATGTGTTTGTGTTAACTCACTCAAAATAATGTTTTCTAGCTCCATTGGTATATATCCAAAGGATGCTCAATCATGCCAAAAGACATGTGCTCAACTATGTTTATAGCAGCATTGTTTGTCATAGTCAGAACTGGAAACAACCTAAATGCCCCTCGACCAAAGAATGAAAAAGGAAAATGTGGTACATTTACACAATGGAGTACTACACAGCAGAAGAAAATAACGACATCTTGAATTTTGCATATCATATTTTTGGTTTTATTTTGCCTGTATTTTTCTCTAATTCAGTGTCTTTCCTGTTAACTCATCTCTGTTGAATCTGAATTACTGTTGCATCTACTACACAGAATTCAAGTCTGTCTTGAATTCAAAAGGATTCAAATAATTTATATAAATTAGTCATCAGGGAAATGTCTTGGATAAGTATGTTCTCTTACTTTTCATCTTTGAGAAGTATACAAATTCCTGTTTAACAAATTTGGAGCTATCTTCATACAATAAATCAAAAACATTATCTAAAATGATGGTTGAACTATTCTTGCTAGATTGATGCTGAAATTCTTTAATTCTTCCTTTCCTCAAAGTAATATAATAGCTTTGATCAAAAACAAGTAGTCAGAAAAAAAAGAGGATTGGTATGATTTGATGATCTCTTATTCTGTTGTTGTTTCTATTTGATAATGAGGAACTTACTGTAGTTGAAAGTGCCTAATGCTATTAAACTCATTTAATTCATTGATATTTTGCATTAACAAATATATTGATCATTCCCACAAAATTGAATTCTATAAACTGAAGATATTATGATAAATTTAAGGATTTATCGTACATGTGAGTTAGGTAACATTCTGTCAGAAATAATTAATCATCCCTTCATGGTGTGGGAGAATTGTCTGTATTCTGTCAATCATGATTTAAATAAACACTGATTAGCCATTAGCCAGGCAGAACGTATAGGAGGGAAAACTAGACAAAAAGTAGAGGTGGGGCAATGAGAACAGGAGAATTCTGGGAAGAAGGAAGTTCTTTCCCAGGCCTGCCAAGACCACCAAAGAAACAGGATGTGACCTGCCCCACTGAAAAAGGTACTGAGCCATGTGGCTAACATAGATAAGGATAATGGGTTAATATAAGTTATAAGAGATAATAAGAAGCCTGAGCTAATGGGCCAATCAGGTTATCATTGATATAGACTTCTGTGTGATTTCTTTGGGGCTAAATGGCTGTGGGAACTGGGCAGGACAGAAGCCCCAACAAAGCAGGCCCTCATGTTACATCTTCATTTGTTGATATGCAATTAAATTTTTCACATGAACCAGTAACATAATTTTTTTCATTCAAAAAAATTTACATTTCCTCCCGTTCTCCTAGTCCCCTCCTACTCCCCCCTGTCCCTCCTCCCTCCCTCTGCTTCCTTAAAAGAGGGAACGGTACCCTGCCCTGTGGTAAGTTCAAAGCCCTCCCGGCTCCATCCTGGCCTAGGAAGGTGTGCATCCAAATAGACTAAGTTCCCAAAAGACAATACATGCAGAAGAGATAGATTCTAGTGCCATTATTGATGGCTTCTCAGTCTACCCCCATTGACAGCCACATTCAGAGAATCCAGTTTGATCATATGCTCATTCAGTCCCAGTCCAGCTGGCTTTGGTGAGCTCCCATTAGATCAGACACACTGTTTCAGTGGGTGGACCAGCCCCTCATGGTCCAAACTTCCTTGCTCATCTTCTCCCACCTTCTGTTCTTCGACTGGACCTTGGGAGCTCAGTCCATTGCTCTGATTTGAATGTGGGTCTCTGTCTCTATCTCCATCCATCAGATGAAATTTCTATGGTGATGATCAAGATATTCACCAATGTGACTATGGGACAAGGCTAGTTCAGGCACCCTCTCCTCTGCTGCCCAGGTACCTAGCTGGGGACATCCCCGTGAACACCTGGGATGCCCTCTAGAGCCAAGTATCTTGCCAATCCTAAAATGACTCCCATAATGTAGATATCTTCCCTTCTCCAATATCCACCTTTCCTCCATGTCCACTCTCCCACTCCCCCAAGCTCTCCCAAGTCCTTCCCTTCTCCCTTCTCCTTTGCCCTCTCCCCTTCCCCCACACCCCCTACTTCCACCTCTATCCCCTCCCCTGTGTTTCCAACTTTTCCCTGGCGATCTTGTTTGCTTCCAATTTCCAGGAGAATCTATGCATGTTTTTCTTTGGTTTCACCTTCCTATTTGTCTTCTCTAGGCTTGTAAGCTATAAGCTTAGTGTTCTTTGTTTATGGCTAGGGTCCACTACTGAGTGAGTACATACCATAATCATCTATTTGGGTTTGGGTTACCTCACTCAGGACAGTGTTTTCTATTTCCATCCATTTGCATGCAAAATTCGAAGTAGCCTTCAATACATGGACAAAGGAGATCACTTCCTAAATAAAACCCCAGTGGTATAAACAATAAGAGCAACAATGACCAAATGGAACCTCCTGAAACTGAGAAGCTTCTGTAAAGCAAAAGACACAGTCATTAAGACAAAAAGGCATCCTACCAAATGGGAGAAGATCTTCACTAACCCTACATCAGACAAAGGTCTGATCTCCAAAATATACAAAGAACTCATGAAACTAGACATTAAAATTCTAAATACCCCAATTGAAAAATGGAGTAATAATCTGAACAGAGAATTCTCAACAGAAGAAATTCGAATGGCCAAAAGATACTTAAGGCCATGTTCAACTTCCTTAACCATCAGGGAAATGCAAATCAAAACAACTTTGAGATACCATCTTACACCTGTCAGAATGGCTAAAATCAAAACCACCAATGATTGCCTATGCTGGAGAGGATGTGGAGTAAAGGGAACTCTCATCCATTGCTGGTGGGAATGCAAACTTGTGCAACCACTTTGGAAATCAGTGTGGCGATTTCTCAGGAAACTGGGAATCAACCTACCTCAGGATCCAGCAATACCACTCTTGGGGATATACCCAAGAGATGCCCAATCATACTATAAAAGCATTTGTGCAACTATGTTCATAGCAGCATTGTTTGTAATAGCCAGAACCTGGAAACAACCGAGGTGCCCCTCAATGGAAGAATGGATCAAGAAAGTGTGGAATATATACACATTAGAATACTACTCAATGGTAAAAAACAGTAACAATTTTTTACTCATTGGTAAATAAAAGAAAAAGAGGATAGAAAATTACCATATACCTTTACTGGTTTAGATACTTAGAGACTTAGATAAGTATACAATACCTTTTAAAATTGAAATGAGGAGTCAGTAGTATAAAACATGTAATAACTGGGGAAATAATCCATGAATTTATTTCTTGACCAATAATATAATAATCTATAAGGCAATATAGAAACATTCTCTTTTATAAACTAAAATATAATATATTGTGATTTTATTTCAGTAACAAACTTGGAATAGAAACATTTTTCAGTTTCAGATATTATTTCTCACAAAAGCCATAACTTTGCAAAAATAAATCCAGCATCATGTGTGGAATACCGCTTATGAATGATTTTTCAGAATAGATTTTGTGATTTCCCCTTATAAATATTGGCTATTTCTATACGGTAAATTCTCCACAAGAAATTGATGGTATGACCCTATTGCTGAATACACCATTGGTTTGTTTGTAGAGCACTGAAAAACTAAGTTGATATGTGCAGGAAATTTTATCCCTTATGATTAGTGTTCATGCTGGGCGGTGGTGGCACATGTCTTTAATTCCAGCATTCGGGAGGCAGAGGCAGGCAGATCTCTGTGAGTTCAAGGCCAGCCTGGTCTACAAGAGCTAGTTCCAGGACAGGCACCAAAAACTACACAGAAACCCTATCTCAAAAATCAAAAAAAAAAAAAAAAAAGAATGATTAGTTTTCACAGTCTGGAAAGGTACTCGATAGTCTGCTGGAAGAGAAAGCTCATTAATTGTGACAACAAACAATTTCTAATTGATAAAAATCAAAACGCAGTGTTCCCTCCAAGCATCAAAGAAAGATTATCAAAATCCAATGACAGTCATGAGTAACCTCATTATAAATTGTTGGGCTTTCCCAGAGACTTCTAAAACATTATTGGCTATCACCATTGCCCTTGTTTGACCTAAAGAGGTGCAAGGTAAGTTATTATTGATGAAGACACCTCAGACTTGGGGCCCAGTGGATCTTCAGGAAGAACTGACATCAAAGTCTCTTACTTGAGGAGTAGCTTGCATGGTACAGGAAGGAATTTTGGAAGCTTCCAAATTAAGAAACAAGCAATAATATTAGCTATCTATGTTGCCTATGAGACATAACAGTGGCTTCCCTGGTGTGATAACACAGAGTGCAGTAACCAAGAGCTCTCTAATTGGACTTAAGTTCCACCCTCCAAAAAGGAAACCATGCTTATTACTTGAAAGCCAACCATCCAACCATGGCTAGTGAAGTAATAGATCCTGTAGTGGAAACCACAACAAACAATTTTCTTAAGAATCATATTTGCTAACTACAATATAAGTATTTGTTTTTACTTACAGATAAGTGTAGTCTGCATCCATTGTCAAGGAAACTGTATGTTGCAGCTCATGGATAACATTATAGAACACCATAACCTGTCAAACTGCAGAATCATAAAGCTCAGTCCCAGTGTATATACCTGCAAGACAACTTTTACACCCAAGTCTCAGAGAACATTGTACAAGAAGATGTAAATAGTCTAAGAGCCAGAGAATCAGAGAGGTCACTGTGAGAATGTGTTTCCTAGGACTGGTAGAAGATACATACATGCAATCTTACTTACATGACTACCTAAACATTACCAGAACAAGGACAACAATAGAAATGTTAAATAAATTAGAATACTAAGAATTGGTCCAAGAAAATCAAGTGAGCAAAATAGCAATTACTCAAAAATATGTGAAATGAATATTGTTGAAGAAAGCCTTTGAGTTATGAGCTCTTCCTTTTTTAAAAATCTTTGACTTAGGATTTTACTTCATAAAAAGGGGTTCTACCTTTTTATGTGATGATGTAGAATTCATTCTTGAAACAATATTTCTCTGCTTTGAGAAAATGTTGAAGATGAGATGATCACTGTCTCCCAGAATATTCTCATACTAAGGCACGTATAGAGGCATCACCCTGGGAAATACTGTATTTCAAAGATCACCATGACATGTTTACTGTTTAGGATAAAGGATGAAAAAAACTAGCCAGGCATGTTTTCTATGACAGATAAAATCCAAATGTGAAAGTTTGTCAGTGGTATTGTAGGCCTTTAATCCCAGCACTCAAGAGTCAGAAGCAGGAGGATCTCAGTACGTTCAAGGCTATCCTGCTGTAAATGGTATAGTTCCATAACAGCCAAGGTTGTACAGAGAAACCCTGTCTCAAAAAAGAAAAAAAGAAAAGAAAAAACATGTGAAGGAGTGAAAACACTATTTTATAAAGATATAAGAAGTTAAAGACAAAGGACTCTGTGTGCAAGAATATTTAAACTCATTAAAAACATTCTTGATAATTTCCTACCTAACTGCTATTTCAGGTTCTTCAGAAAAAAATATCCAAAATGAAACAAGTATTCACCAAACTGTTCACAACACATTAAGGTAGCAGGGGTTCCAATGGCTCTCAGAAACATTCATGTCTGGGTTTAGAACTTGCTGCTTACACATATGAACTAGGGCATCGGATGAATCCCTGGAACTAATCAAACCAGCACTCCCTAAAAGCTGCTGGGTTTTTTCTGCAAAAATAAAATAAAATGAAGTAAATTAAAATGAAGGAACACACAAAGGAATAATTGTTTATATTCCAAATCATGTTGAGTGATAGAACTACTGACAACAATCTTCATTGTCTTTTTCATGATCTAGGGGTACATTGTCCCATAAGCTATTTACTTTCCTATGTTGTATTAACTCTTGGCCTTTAAATATGCTTCAAAAGATAAAATATGAGTTGTAGAATTTCCTTGATAGAACTTTTGGGATCGTTTATATAAACCTATCATATCACCAGCAAACAGTGAGTGTTTGACTTCTTCTTTTCCCGATTTGTATCTCCTTGATCTCCTTTGGTGTCTTACTGCTCTAGCTAGGACCTCAAGAACTATATTGAATAGATATGGAGAGAGTGGACAACCTTGTCTTGTTCCTTATTTCAGTGGGATCACTGGGAGTTTCTCTCCATTTAGTTTGATGATGGCTGTTGGCTTGCTGTATATTGCCTTTATTATGTTTAGGTATGTTCCTTGTATCCCTGCTCCCTCCAAGACCTTTATCATAAAGGGATGTTGTATTTTGTCAAAAGCTTTTGTGGCACCTAATGAGATGATTATATAGCTTTATTTTTCAGTTTGTTTATATGGTGGATTACGTTGACAGATTTTCGAATGTTGAACCATCCCTGCAACTCTGGGATGAAGCCGACTTGTTCATGGTGGATGATGGTTCTAATGTGTTCTTGGATTTGATTTCCCAGTTTTTTATTTAGTATTTTTGCATCAGTGTTCATGAGTGAGATTGGTCTGTAATTCTCTTTCTTAGTAATGTCTTTCTGTGGTTTGGGTATCAGGGTAGTTGTAGCCTCATAAAAAGAGTTTGGCAATGTTCCTTATGTTTCTATTGTGTTGAATAATTTGAGGAGCATTGGTATTAGTTCTTCTTTGAAAGTCTTGTAGAATTCTGAGCAAAAATCAGTAGCCCTCCTGTATACAGATGATAAAAGGACTGGGAAAGAAATCAGAGAAACAACACAATTCACAATAGCCACAAAGAGCATAAAATATTTTGGAGTAACTCTAACCAAACAAGTGGAAGACTTGTATGATAAGAACTTTAAATCTTTAAATAAATAAATTGAAGAAGACACCAGAAAGTGGAAAGATCTTCCATGCTTTTGGGTAGACAGAGTTAACATAGTAAAAGTGGCAATCTTACAAAAAGCAATCTACAGATTCAATGCAATGCCCAACAAAATCCCAGCAAAATTCTTCACAGACCTCAAAAGAACAGTACTCAACTTCATATGGAAAGCAAAAAACCCAGGAAAGCCAAAACAATACTGTACAATAAAAGAACTTCTGGAGGCATCACAATCCCTGACTTCAAACTCTTCTACAGAGCTACAGTACTGAAAACAGCCTGGTATTGGCATAAGAACAGACAGGAGGACCAACAGAACAGAATAGAAGACCAGGATATCAATCCACACTCCTTTGAACACCTGATTTTTGACAAAGAAGCAAAAAATATCAAATGGAAAAAGAAAGCATATTTAACAAATGGTGCTGTATAACTGGATATCAACATGTATAAGAATGAAAATAGACTGATATTTGTAACCATGCACAAAACTCAAGTCCAAATGGTTCAAAGACCTCAAAATAAAGCCAGCAATACTGAACCTTATTGAAGAGAAAGTACAAAGTACACTTCAATGCATATGCACAGGAGACCACTTCCTAAATATAACACCAGCAGCACAAAAGAAACAATTAATAAATGGGAGCTCTTGAAACTGAAAAGCTTCTGTAAAACAAAGGACATGGTCAACAAGACAAATCGACAGCCTACAGAATGGGAAAAGATCTTCACTAACACCACATAAGATAGAGGTCTGATCTCCAAAATATACAAAGAACTCAAGAAATTGGTCATCAAAAGAACACATAACCCAATAAAAAAAAATGGAGTACAGACCTAAACAGAGAACTCTCAACAGAGGAATCTAAAATGGTTGAAAGACACTTAAGGAAATGTTCAACATCCTTAGTCATGAGAGAAATGCAAATCAAAACAACTCTGAAATTCCATCTTACATCTGTAAGAATGGCCAAGATCAAAAACACTGATGACAACTTATGCTGGAGAGGTTGTGAGGAAAAGGGAATACTTCTGCATTGCTGGTGGGAATGCAAGCTGGTACAGTTCCTTTGGATGTCAGTGTGGCTATTTCTCATAAAATTTCAAAACAACCTTCCTCAAGACCCAGCAATACCACTTTTGGGTATATATCCAAAGGATGCTCAATCATTCCACAAGGACAAGTGCTCAGCTATGTTCATAGCAGCATTGTTTGTCATAGCCAGAACCTGGAAATAACCTAAATGCCCCTCAAACAAAGAATGGATAAGGAAAATGTGATACATTAATACAATGAAGTATTACAAAGCAGAAAAAAGTAACTACATCTTGAACTTTTCAGGGGAAGGATGGATCTAGAAAACATTATTTTGAGGGAGGTAACCCAGATACAGAAGACAATTATCACTTGTAATCATTCATAGGTGATTTTTAAACACAAAGCAAAGAGAACCAGCCTACAAATTACAATCCCATTAGACAACAATGAGGACACTAAGAGAGACATACATATAACTAATATACATAGGAAGTAGAAAAAGACAAGATCTCCTGAGTTAAATAGGAGCATAGGGACCTTAGGGGAGGGTTGAAGAGTAGAGGGGAGAGGGAGGGAGGGGAGCAGAGAAAAATGTAGAGCTCAATAAAAATCAATAATAAAAAAAAAATAAAATATAATTAGACTTAAAATGTCTCAGTTTAACTGGATGAGTAGCTAAAATAGCAATTTTATTTCAGTTAACACACATATTAAAATAATGTTTTCTAAGTCCCAATTAAGTTTTTATACAATAATTTCACTGCTTTAAAAAAAACTCTTAAAGTGATTGTGTTTTGATATTTAAGACACAATTATGAATATCATTGGTGTTCTTAGATTTATTTTAAGTATAGATTGGTAATCAGTACCATTTCCCCTGAATACTTAGCCTAGCTGTATTGTTTTCAATAATTTATATTGTTGTTTTTATGTTTATATAAAATCTTACAAGGTTTTGCTTCTGTCCCCATCATTTTTATTGTATTTTAAGGGGCATTTTAAGAATATACAAGTCTTCAAAATAAAAATTAAAATAAATTCTTTAATTCAATGTCCACCTGTTACAGAATGTCATGATTAGTATTTGACTATATATACTTAGAAATTTTGTCTGAATTAAAATTGCTTTTTTCTGATAGTATTATTTTTAGTTATAATATAAACAAAGAAATTTTACATTTTTCCTTGTCTTTATTAATTGTTGGTCTCATAATCTTATTTGAAAAGGAATTATTTTGAGTTTATGATGTTTGCTTTGCATGGGTGATCTAAGAGAATGCTAATATTCTGCTATTATATGCAAAATAAAAATTGTGATAAAGGCTTATATTGTATTAATGACAATATTTATAGGTATTTACATGATTTCTATATTTAGACTTCTGTTAAATGATTAAAACAATTTTAATGGTTTTTAAAATATTTGCAGGTTAATTAAGTAATGGCAGTATTTATAACAATTTTTGTATATTAGTTAGAATTTTAACTTTTTTAGATATTTGAGTGGATTCTTCAAATTTCTAGAAAATTACTTTGAGGATATGGTTCATTTATCATTTTATCACTAAAGTTGCAATTATTTGTGCTACTGTTAAATAGCCTAAAAACAAAACTACAGATATGGTTAAGTGCCTGAATGTTAACCTAGATTTCCTCTGATTGTAGAAGGCACATAGATGCTTTAATCTCTTCTCAGTTGGGTCCATTGTAATGTTAATTTAAGCCCCACCTCTCTATGCTAAATTACAAGTGATTTCTGCAAAAATCATTATTTGGTATTCAAGAGCAAACTTTTTAAAGAGGGTTATGCTTACTCATATTTTAAAAAAAGAATATCTTGTACAAAATAAGGATTGAAGAGAAGGCAAGGCTGAATGAGGGAAAAGCTGTGTTGTCTTGTGATGTATGTTCAAATCATGTGGGACCTTAAAATTATATAAATCCTCTAGACACAATCATTTATTTCACAGATGCACTGCTTATCCTTTTCACATCTGCATCTTCAACAGCTTTGTTAGGTGTATCCTAACAAAGGATGGGAAATACATCCTGAAGTGGTTTAGGACTTTTTACTTATCAGATAGAACAATTCTATCTTATTTAAGTTTTATCTAAAGCACCAGTAAATTTATAGGTGTAATAGTAGAGATTAAAATAAAATATTATTCCTGGGACAAAGAGATGATTCAATTGGTAAAGGAACAACTATTGAGGCTGAAAATCTGAATTGAATTCCTGTGGCCCACATGATGGAAGTAGAGAACTGACTCCTTAAAGTCTTCTGACTGAGACCATACCATGTTGTCTGCACTCCTATAAACATGTACTCATGCCATACTAATAATAAGTAAAATATATTGACAGATCAAGATTCCTGGTTGGTTCTACAAAATTCTTAGATGTTGTACTAGAAAGTCCCCAAATATATAAACTTAATAGATGTACCAAAAATCAAATTCTAGGTTTTTTTTTGTATTTTGTATTTTTGTATTTTTTTGTATAAGATCTCCTTAATAGAGAGTAAAGAACATAATTTCATGGTTATTCCTGACAAACAAACAGCTATACTTCAAGATGTGGAATTATAATACTGTACTTTGCTTCCTTTGTTTTTGATTTTTGTTTGTTTGTTTTGTTTTGTTTTTGGCAATGGGTTCCTCTGTGCAACAGCTCTGTATTCTTCCTTTGTAGAATAGTTTGGCTTCAAACTTACATAGATCCACCTCCCTCTGCCTTCTGAGTACTGTGATTACAAGTGTGTGCCACCACTGCCAGGCACTATAATACTGTATTTTACTTAGGAAGACATCTGAGATCAAAGACTTTCATCTATCCTTAATATTGAAATAACTTAATCTAAGGATTTGGAAATGTAAGCAAACACAAGTCTGTAAGAGCTCCTCATTGCTTACCTGTGTAGCTGCATTTGTGGTGAAGACCTCTTCAATTCAAATTTCACATTTTTCCAGATTTTTATTTCTATAGTGAACATGTTTTTCAGAACATGAATACTAGAGAAGGTTTGCTGTAGGAAAATCCTTCAGACAGTAGCGTTCAGGTTACCCACCTACTTGGGACTGGCCTCTTATACTATAAATGCCATTGTAAAGTATACACACACTCTCTCTCTCTCTCTTCAGGATTCTGTTGAGCAGAGTACTGTGATCTGTGATTTTATCCTAAATAAATAACCTTTTAGTATAATTAATTTTAAGCTAGTGTGGGATGTCTTTTTAGTGTTCCTCTTCAAAGGTTTGCATAAATTTACTGGTCACTGGTGTATTCTCTGTATTAACTTCATTCTACTATGATGCTATCAACCAATCATATCCTGTTAGGGTGTGGCTCCCTGGGGTCCAGGTAGCAAAACTGAGAGCACACAGGTGCCTGCTCTCTCCATGCGGTGTCTTCCGGACAGATAGGACATCTGACCTCTCACTCCTATAGCGTGAGTTTCCCCTTTTTGACCATAAAAAAATACCCATTATTCTTGAGCAGGCTTGGTTATTTATCATGCCGACTTAATTCCACGACACCTGGCACCCAATGTTCTTGGGGCTTTTAGAGCCTCTGGCAGCCTGGCTAGCTGCCACCAGCTGCAGCCACATTGCATTCGTTTGGGCAGGCCCCCAAGAGGGATGTGGTCCAGTCATTCCTGGTTACTGTGGAAAATGTGTCTCGTCAGGAAAATTAAAAGGTCCCATGCCTGCTGTCAAAAGCAATAATGGTTTGAATGATGAGCTAAATATGGAGAATAAGTCAAGAAATCTGGTGGGACAGAGGAAACATATATTCTGGCAGACTTCTATAAATGAACAAAGACCAAAGCTAAGAGTATGTATAAATGGCATTTTGATTGAAGGCTTATTAGACACAGGTGCAGATTTAAGTATCATTACTCCAAAATATTGGCATCTGAATTGGCCTCTTCAGGAGGTAGATGTTCAGTTCATGGGAACTGGAACCCTATCTCGGGTAAGACAAAACACGAGATTAGTCAAATGCATAGGGCCAGAAGGGCAAATAGAAAAACTAAGGCCATATGTTGCCAATATTGCAGTGAATTTATGGGGTCATGACTTATTGCAGCAATGGAATACCCAATTAACATTCCTGCTGCCCCTAAACCTTATATTTCGGAGTAAAATATTAGAAGATATTACAGACGATGAACACCGGCCATTCGGGCTGTGCAAGAACACAAAGCAATTGGTAACCCTTCAGATGTACCAACAGCCCTGCCTTTAAAATGGTTGACTGAGAAGCCAATATGGGCCAAGCAATGGCCTTTGGCTGAGGAAAAGTTGCAGGCTTTACAACATCTGGTACAAGACCAATTAGATGCTTGACATATAGAAGAATCTACCAACCCTTGGAATTCTCCTATATTTGTTGTTAAGAAAAAATCTGAAGAAAAGGGGAATGTGACAGATCTTAGAGATATCAACAAGGCCATTCAACCTATGGGCCCTCTACAAACTGGAATTCCTCTGCCCTCTCTTTTACCAAAGGGATGGCCTCTCATAGTTATAAATTTAAAGGATTGTTTCTTCGCTATACCTTTACAAGAGAAAGATAGAGAATAGCCCCACCCTGTATCAATATTTTGTAAGCCAACCACTGGAAATAATACGTAAACAGTTTCTTAAGTCTATAATTTACAATTACATGCATGATATTTTGCTATCTGATTCAAACATAGATACCTTAGAAAGACTGTTTGAAAAAGTAAAGATAATTTTACCTAAATGGGGATTGAAGATTGCTCCTGGAAAAATACAGAGAGAAGATTCTGGCAAATATCTATGTTATAAAATAGGTTTACAAAAAATTAACACACGAAAGGCACAAATTAGGAGAGATCGGTTACATACTCTTAATGGCTTTCAAAGATTGTTAAGAGACATCTCCAGTCTATGACTGACTGTTGGGATAACACCTGATCTCATAATTCATTTAAACAAAACCTTAGATGATGATAAAGACTTGAATAGTCCCAGAGAATTAACAGCTGAAGCAGAAAAGGAACTGACAACGGTTGAGGAAAAATTACAGGACGCACATGTGGATAGGGTGAATCCAGAGCTCAGTTGTTTTCTAGTCATATTGCCTTCCAGAATTTCTCCTACAGGAATTTTAATGCAGAGAGATGATTTTATCTTAGAATGGATCTTTTTACCACATAAAACAAGTAAAAAATTAAAAACTTTACATAGAAAAAAAGTCTCTAAATTAATTATAAAAGGTAAATTGAGACTTTGTCAACTAGTAGGCATAGACCCAGCAGAAATTATAGTGCTTTTCACTACTGATGAGATAAAAAAAAAGTTATGGGAAGACAACAAACCATGGCAAAGAGCTTGTGCTAATTTTGGGGGAGAAATTAATAGCAACTATCCTAAAAGCAATAGGCTTAATCTTTTAAAGAGAACTTCTTGGATTCTTCCTCGAATCGTATGTGATGCTCCAATAACTGGAGCCCATACATTTTATACTGATGCCAATAAATCAGGGAAGGCAGGTTACAAATCAGATGAATTGAATAAGGTGAAACAAAGCCCTTATAATTCTGTCCAGAAGGCAGAATTATATGCCATTCTTATGGTGCTAAGAGATTTTGAAGAACCTCTTAATATAGTTACTGACTTGCAATATGCAAAAAGAATTGTCTTGCATATTGAAACCACTGAATTTATACCAGATGACACAGAACTGACTTCAGTGCTTATCCAGGTACAAGATATGATCAGGAATAGGCTTTGCCTTATGTACATAACATACATCCGATCCCATATGGGGCTGCCAGGTCCTCTAGCACAAGGTAATTCACAAATTGATCAATTATTGATTGGAAGTGTGCTGCAGGCCTCTGAATTTCATAAAAACATCACATCAATAGCAAAAGTTTAAAGAAATATTTATCTAAAATGTGGCAACAAGCTAAGGAGATTATAAAGAGATGCCCTACTTGCTCTTTCTGTAACCAAACACCACTACCTCCAGGGACTAACCCAAAGGGTACTCAAAGGAATGAAATTTGGCAGATGGATGTGTTCCACTTTGCAGAATTTAGCAAATTAAAATATGTACACCATACCATTGACACTTATTCAGGTTTTCAGTGGGCAACTCCTTTAAGCTCAGAAAAGGCTGATTCAGTAATCTCCCATTTATTAGAAGTCATGGCCACCATGGGTATACCTGCACAAATAAAGACAGATAATGGTCCAGCTTATGCCTCTAGGAAAATGAAACGGTTTTTTGCTTATTATAATATTAAGCATGTTACAGGTATACCACACAATCCTACAGGTCAAGCAGTTATAGAAAGATCAAATCAAACTATAAAGGATATGTTAAATAAACAGAAAGGGGTGGAAAATACCCCCCAGAAATAGATTACATAATGCTTTATTAACCTTAAACTTTCTTAACCCTAATGAGAAAGGGACAATGGCAGCAGAAAGACATTGGATAATGGAAAAGTCTGCCGAATTAAACCAACCAGTATTTCAAGGATGTGCTGACCTCTCAATTAGAGCCAGGAGATTTGCTGCACTGAGGAAGGGGTTTTGCTCTTGTTTCCACAGGAAAAGAAAAATTGTGGATACCATCAAAATTAATAAAGATTCAGTTTGAAGAGGAGGAACCTCTTGGAAAGGATAAATGACTGCTCATCCGCAATGATGATAATCATACAGGTGTTAATAGAAACCCATAGGATGGGGGCAGGGTTCTCTTCTTATCTCGGGAGGACAACACTCATCTTCAAAAAATTCAAGGGATGCTGGATTTTTCAATACTGACAGATGGAAACAATTTACAACCCAATAAGGATCAGCAAGAAAAACGATTAGGTTCCATAAGTGAAAATATTCATAACATACTTTTAGACACACACGACTGTACTTATATTGATAAATATATGGAGCTGGTTTTGGAGTTGGACTCTGGCTCAGTCCCTCTCTAATTCCAAGCCTGTTGTTAAGAGAAAACCCAGAGTTTCTGTCTCAAGTCAAGAGCCATGATATGGGACAGAAGAAAAAAATAATAATTTATAAAACTTCTTTGCCTTTCTTCATATCTATTTTTGCCTTTATCATACCTTTCATTGAATATATATGTATGTCTATATAAATAATGCTTATATTTTCCATAATAAACAATAAATTTCCCCAAAGTAATCTTTGAAGTTTCCATGAAGAAGATAGGGCTCCACAACAGCAACGTAGTAACCTGGTTACTATGATGTCATGATTCTGATAGAATTACTACAAGACCTGTTTGGGTACCAACTACACAGGACGGCTCCAACTTGGTTAGCTGAAATGGTACAATTTTTTTTCAACATCCTGGCCAGACCTCCGCAAAATACTCAGAGACTATTTACAATGTTACCAGGCCAAATATTAATCTGGTAATTTAACCATCATTTATTTTAACAGGATCCCCTAGAAAGAATGTCACCCCCATGACATCTGGAAACAACTTTAGAGGACGACGTCCCCTCTCCCAGCAAAGTTTGCCCTCAGGCTTAGGAACATCATTTAGGAGTTGATTATAATTGGTATATGGTTGAGGGATGGGGGAGGAATTTTATAGGCTCAGGGATCTTTTTAACAAAAAAGAGGAATAATTAGATGATGGGATAATAGATTGGCATTTGTGAGTTGTTGTTTTTAGACAATTATATTGGTATAGATTTTTGCATGTTGATACAAAGTTAAATTATATTGAGTATTGTATGCATGCATGCTTCTACCTCTGTTTAAAACATTGTTTATGTATTGATATATATATATTTACCATACCGCAGTGTACATTATTACCTCTGATCAAGATACTTATACATTGTTTACATTTGAAGGTCATTGTCCTCATTTATTGCACAGTTGTTTATTGTCTTAGTCTTTAAATTAGATATGTATTGAGAATTATAGATCAATAGTCATCTATATTTGTCATATTTATAATTAGATTAATCAGGTTCTTTAGATACATAGAGATTATTTTTGGTATAGATAGATAATCTTCAAGCTCTTCAAGGAGCTATAGAATATGGCCTTTAATCTAACTTAGAGTTTCGTGGTAGTGAGACACAATCACTCTTGGCAACACCAATCTATTCCTGAGAGAATGTTGAGCACCAAAGAGCCTTTCTTCTTGTCGTAACTGGCCTTTGGCAAAGAAATGCCCATACCTCAACCACTGACAGAGATACAGAGTATCCATAAATGGATAAAACAGGACTGTCATATCCTGCCAAGACATGGTAAGATAGTTTTGAAAAGTTTTTTGCCTTTGAAAATGGTATGTCAGTTACTTTAGGCCTTAGCCAAAGTTGGTTGCTTCAACATTGCAAATGAGACTTTGGGTGATTGCCCAGGTAGTCAGTTGTCTTTGTCATTTGTTGCACATTTTGGAAGTTTCTCTATTGCACTTCCTGTTCACTCAAGTAATATTGTTTCCCTTCTCAGATCTTTGATGGAGTTGAAGATTAGGTTATTGTAGTTACCTTCCTCATCATTTAGCCAAGCTTAATTTCAATGCAATAGACTCATTAAAATAGAATGTTTAGTAAAATTTTGTTATTCATTCCTTGCTTAATATTGTTTATTTGTAATTTAATATTTGGCATCTGTTCCTATTGTATATAGCTGTGTTGGGTTTGGATTGATCTTGTTTAGACAAAAGGGGGAGATGATGGGGAAACTATTAATCAATCACATCTAGTTGGGGTGTGGCTAACTGGGGTCCAGGTAGCAAAACAGAGAGCACACAGGTGGCCACTCACTCCATGCAGTGTCTGCCGGACAGATAGGACGTCTGACCTCCCACTCTTATAGCGTGAGTTTCTCCTTTTTGACCATTAAAAAAATACCCGTTCTTCTTGAGCTAGCTTGGTTATATATCGTGCCGACCTAATTCCACAACACTACTACTAACCTATTACTGTCTTTACATTATCACACTGCCATAATATGAAGCGACCTTGAGGCCTGCTGTGCTGCCTGTCATTTACACAGCTAGGAGGAATTCTGAGACTCTGCAAAGTTAAATGAGGATTTCTCAGTTTTCAATGAAACCAATGCTGATATTCAAATATAATTAAATTTTAAGAGCTAAGGTTGCAGTTTTTTCCTGAACTAGATATACTTTGTGAAATATAGAGTTTTTCTGTGGGTATGTTTTTTTTAAAGGATTGAAATAATTAATAATATTATTCTTCATGAAACCGTGTCACTTGAATATCATTTAAAAGGGCAATAATCCATCTTTTAGAATGAAATTACATCCTTTATCAAACTGCCCCTAATTGGTTCTATTACTTTGATATTCAAAATGCTGTATGAAAATGGCTTCTCCTTAATTTCCTTGCCTATGTGCAGAGCTTATTATAGACTGACAATATTACAAATTCTATTGTAAGGACTGGAGAAATGGTAATGGTTAAACGCTTTATATAAATTTTGTGCTATTTAATAATACAAGATACAAGTAAAGTAAAGTCCTGGTCTAAGAACCTAAAGGAAAAGGTTTAATATAGTATTTTACTATAGTTATGATGCAAAAAGGAACTTGCTAAAAGGAACTTGAAACTTAGAAGTTTTGAAGTAATGTAGTTTTTGAAAAACTTTTTTTTCTTTTATTTTCTTATGTTTTTTTTTTCTTTTTTGTAATTTCTTCATCTCTACCTTGGCAGTGACAGCCATGTCCAAATCCAAATTACTGTTACCAGTGTTAAATTATTTAATGTGTGTAATAATTTCAGAGATCTACCAGACTCAGAGTCAGTGCTTGACAAGAGCAAGTTTTAAAAATTCATTATTTATTAGAGGAATTCTTAGGATTTCTTTTTATTAGAAGGTCTGGAGGTGTCTATAAGTAAAGAGAGGTCTAGGAGGAGGAAAAAAAGTGCTATGATCATGAGGATCATTAATGAAACTGCTTTTTTTTTTCTTTTTCTTTTTTTTTTTCCCATACATTGTTTTGTTTTATTTTTTCCATTCAAGAACATAATTAAAGATAAAAAAAAATTTTTTCCTTTCTTCCCCTTCTCCCGGTCCCCTCCC
>PVIU01027658.1:0-20156 GCA_004026605.1 Ondatra zibethicus | reverse complement strand
TTCTAACCAGGGTGCCACCTGCTCTCCAGCCCTATCATTGTTGATCTATTATGGTTGACTACATTATCTTGCAAAGATGGCTTACATCTTTTCAACCACTCAATAACAAAGGAGAGCTGTGACTTTGCTTTAAAGGTGAAGCTGCAGCTGTGCTTGACTTGACTGGCTTTTGAGAGTCAAAAGCCAGCTGGGCGTGACCTTTAACCCCTGCTCTGAAAGGCAGAGACAGGCAGATCTTTGTGAGTATGAGGCCAGCCTGGTCTATATCACGAGTTCCAGGGTAGTCAGAGCTAGATAGAGCAACCTTGTCTAAATAGAAATAGGTAAGTAAATAAATAAATGAATGATAAAGTTCCCTACTCTGGGCTGGCAATGACTCAGCAGACGAGGTGCTTACACCAAGCTTGATGACCTGAGCTGAATTCCTGGGACCCACATGGTAAAAGGAGAGCATTGACTTCTACAAGTGTTCTCGAATTTCCACAAATGTGCTATGACATGCATGCCTCCCTTTCACACTTAATCCTCACCCAACAAATAAATACAAAAACGAAAAGAGAGTCACCACTTTACACTTGATGCAAAACATTTACTCATGATGACAAAAGATGTAAACAAAAGATTTAAAACAACACAATTCTCAGAAGAAAATAGGGAGAAACTCCATGACACTAGATTTGGCAATGATTTATTGAACATGACTACAAAGGCACAGACAAGAAAAGAAAAAATAAATTAGACTACATCAAATTTTTAAAAATAAAGTTGTTTTTTTCCATAAAGGATCCTGTTAAAAAATCAATATAGAATAAGAGAAAATACCTGCAAGCCATATATCTTATAAGCAGTTCATATTAAGAACAGAAAAAATGCTTACAGCTCAAACACACAACAAAATAGAATGGAGATGTAGCTCAGTTGGTAGAGTACTTGGCATTTTATGCATGGTAGCACACTCAGGCCTTGGATTTGACCCTAGCACCACGTAAGCCACGCATGATTGCACATGCCTCCTAGAACTAGGGAGCTGGAAGATGGGATCCTGAGGCAGGCAGATCTCTGAGCTTGAGGCCAGCCTGGGCCAGTCTCAGAAAAAAGAAACAGACAAAAACAACTCAGAACAATCTTATTTACAAATGAGTAAAGGATTTGAATAGTCATTTATTTCTCCAAAGAAAATATATATACAAATGGCCAATAAATACAATACAATATACAATACAATATAATATAATACAATATAAATACAATGTGGGGAGAATGTAAATTAAACTTACAATGAGGTACCCAATTCACCCCTCTAGGAAATTCACACATGCAAAATAGGAATGACAAGGACTGGAGAGATGTGAAGACATTCAAATTTTGGTGCAATGAAGGTTGAGTATACTGCTAAATGGTTCAGCTGTTATGGAAAACAGTATGGTACTTCCTCAAAATGTTAAAAATAGAATTATCTTATTATCCAGACATTTCACTTCTGGGATATAACCAAAACAATTGATGGCAGAGTACACAGACTGATTCATGAATAAATACAATGAGATACTTGAACACAATGAACTTGTATTCAGCTTTAAGAAAGGACATGCTGACCCGTGCTTCAAGATAAATGAACCTTGAAGACACTGTGCTAAGTGAAACACACCAGTCACTTGCTTGAACTTACAGAAGAAAGGACTGGGTCATAAAGGTACAGAGTAGAAAAATGTCACCTGGGGCAGCAGGAAGAAAAGAAGTGAGTGGAGGTGGAATTAATGTTTTATTTAATGGGTAGATTTCAGTGTGGGGAGGTGAAAACAGTTCTTGAGATGGGGTATTGATGTTTGCAAAAGCACCAAACAATACTGAATGACGCATTAAAAATGATTAAGTTAGTCAACTTTATGGTATCTATATCTTACCACAATTACAAAAGCATAAAAGAAACAAACAAATGCACTAATTGTGTGTGTGTGTGTGTGTGTGTGTGTGTGTGTGTGTGATGGGGCATGTGTAGACATCAGCAGACAACTTGGCAGGAGTCAGTTCTCTCCTTCAGCTGTGTTTCTTCTACCATGTGGGGGTCTGGTGACTAAAACGTTCTGAAGTCTCATGTCTCATAGGAGAGCAGGTGTGTGCTACCACACCCACTTTATGTGGTGTGCATGTGTATGCATGTGTGCCACCGTGTGTATGTGGGAGTCAGAGGACAACTTTTGGGAATTGGTTTTCATTACACCAGGAGTTCTGGGGATCAAACCTAGGTTAGGCTTCTGGGGTAAGCACTGAGTCCAAACTTAAGGAAAGAGTTTCCAAATCTTGTCCTATGACTTGTTGTTCTTAGGAGAAGTGCCTCAAAATGAGGGCTTTGAAACCATTTATTAACACATTCAATAATAAATATGTATTGGATACTGCATGCATGCTGAGATTGGTACTCAATGTTGAGATCTAGATATTGATAAACCTGGTGCGGTTCTTGTCTTTATCAATTGGAAAATTTAGTAAACTAGCATTCCTCTTGGCTGAATAACAAATACCCAGAAAGAAGTTCATATCTTTCACTATTTAATCTTTACAAGATGGGAATCATCACCCTTCTTATAGAAGAAATCAAGGTTCAGAGAATTCAAGCAACTTCTTCCAAGTTCACTCAACTAGCATCCTGTGTCTGCGTCCCTCCCAAGTCTGTTCCCCGAGCTATTGGTACAGCCTGTCTACATTCTCCTTTTAGGAGAGTCACAGTGGATTTGGCTAAACATGAAAGGTAAAGAAATTCTAAAATTAAGAAACCTATTTAAGGGCCTGGAGAGATGACTTAAGGGGTTAAGAGCACTGACTGCTCTTCTAGAGGACACAGGTTCAATTTCCAGCACTCATGTGGCAGCTCAGACCTATCCGTAACTCCAAGATCTGACACCCTCACACAGACATACATGCAGGGAAAACACCAATGCACATAAAATAAAAGTAAATAAGTTAAAAAGAAATATATTTAAGTCTTCATAATTCTGCATATTGCAAGCTCATTTTGTGGGAAGGGGAGCAGCACCCCTATTAATGAGCTGTGGATTCTTTTTGCAGAATATAAGCACAACACCCAAGAGAATTGAAAACATATGTCTACACAAAACTGTGTACACAAATGTTCACAGTAGCATTAATTACCCATAATACCCAAAAAGAGAAAACAACCTAAATGTCCAGATACAATATGTGGATCAACAAAATGTTTCACAGCCAGCCAAAAGACATTATTTGGCAACAAAGAATTACTCATCCATGCAATGACACAGATGGACCTTGAAAACCTTACATGAAGTTCAAGAGGCAAGTCATAAAGGACAAACATCGTATGATTCTACCTCTACAATGTGTCTAGAATACTCATCCATAGAGGCAAGATATAGACTCTTGGTTGCCAGATTGGGAGGGGAGTGACTGCTAGTGTGGGTGGGGTTTCTTTGGGTGGGTAGGGAAATTGTTCCAGAATTAGGTAGTGGTGATGAGATTAAACTAAAACCACTGATGTGCACATTTTCACGTGACGGTTTTATTTTCTGAGATAAAGTCTCAGTCTGTAGCCCAGTCTGGTCTCAGACTTGTGGCAATTCTCTGGCTTCTTCAGCTCAAGTTCTGGAATTACAGGTGCTGGCCACCATGCCCAGCGTAAAATCATATATTTTATGATGCATTAACCATGTCAGATTTAAGAAAAAATAACGTGGGGCTGGAGAGATGGCTCAGTGGTTAAGAGCACTGACTGCTCTTCCAGAGGACCCGGGTTCAATTCCCAGCATCCACATGGCAGCTCACAACTGTCTGAAGATCCAGTTGCAGGCGATCTGACACCTTCACACCAATGCACATAAAATAAAGTTAAATAAACCATAAAAATATTTAAAAAAAGAAAAAAATAACATATCAGAAACAACAGAAAACAGAGTCCTGACTCATAGAACATTTATTCTGCCATTTAATAGTGTATAATTAGGGTCCATGGTAGCTATGTGGAGGCCCTCTACTAACACAGCTACCTGAGTCCTCAGAAGAAAAACGAATAGGCAAGATTCTTTGAGGCAAAGCATGGAAACTGTGGTGTATGGGAACATCATCAGTACAGGAGGACTCACACCCTATTGTGACTTTTTATCTGTTCTATTCACCTAGTGAGCCTATTTTAACAACAGTCTGGGTGGCAAAGTTTCCAGTCCTCTTCTCACTGGAAGATTTTAATTCTAACAATTATTATGCCATGTACTTGGCAGGGAGATCTCATTTTATTTGAATGACACCAGATAAAAGAATTATAGAAAACAGTGAGACACTGAATTGTAGAATTTTAGAAATAAAAATCACTTTGGGAAGAGACCCTGGCTTGATCTTTTGAGTGTGGGGAAACAGACCTGGAGAAAGTCAGCATCTTGTCCAAGGTCACAAAAACAAACACTACCAACACTGGCAGTCTTGCAATATCTGCCTCCCCTTGTTTTTTGAAAATGCTATTCCTGCTTTCAGCTGTGCACATGACTGTCTGGAATAAAGACCACATTTCCCAGTAAGATGAGGCTTTGTGACTAAGCTCTGGGCTGAGGAACAAACATGGAAGTGGTGTGAGCAGCTTTGGGAAGTATGTCTGCAGGTCAGAGTTTGGGTTGGGTATGTTGTTCTTTCTTCTGGGTTGCAGGCTGATAGCTCAAGTTCAAGTAGCCAGCCTGGATGATAAAGTGGAAGATGTGTTTGTAGACTAAGAGCAGCAAGATGGAATTCTAGAGCACTGATGATAAGGAATCTTAGCTCTGTAATATTCATCTCTATACCTTACATGAAAAAGAAATAAATTTTTACTTTTTGTTTCAGTTACTGTTATTTCTGATTTCTATCCTTTACAGTTGAATTGAATTGAAACTAACAGAATATAAACTGTAAAGGAAGGTTATGAATTCTGGGATCCTGAACACAAGCACAGAACTATTATGTTTCTCTGTGTGTGAGCATGTGTATGCAAAGGCGTGCATGCATGTGTATGTGAATGTGTGTGGTAGGTTAGAGGGTGACCTCAAATGCCATTCTGCAGGCACCATCCACATTTTTTAAGACATGGTCTCTAATGGCTTAGAAGGTATCTAGCTCTAGGGAATGGCCAAGCTTTCCTCCCCAGCACATTTTACGCCTGACATGTACTTTTTTGTTGTTGTTTAAACATGGATTCTGCGAATCACACTAAAGTCCTCATGCTTGCCAAGTAAGCAGTTTACTAACTTAACTATCCTCCTAATCCTTATTATGCTTATTACTATTAGTAACAAATGTCAGGGCTAGGGGTATAACTTTGGAATAGACTGCTTGTAAGTATAAGACCCTGAGTTTATTTCCCAGCAATGCAATCAAACAAACTAACAAATGAAACTAAACATTAAACTGCACTTAGAGTTTTGTTCATATTAGTTGTAATGATTGTTCTGTCTCTTTAAGAGACAAGCCACGTCCACTCCCTCCCCCATCTGCTGAGGCAGGCCGATCTTCAGCTTCCAGCCTGAGCGCTCTTTTCTTTTCCTACTTCCTCTCGGACACCTCTCTCCCCACTTCTCCCCTTCCCCTGCTTCTCTCTCTCTCTCTCTCTCCCCCTCCCCCTTTCTGCCCTTCTCCCTTCCCTTCCATAACCTTTAAAATAAATGTCCTACTCCACTCTGTATGGTGTGCCTATCCGTCTCTCTCTTGCCCGCCCCCCACTGCCACATGGAGACCTGGAGACCAGCTGCATGGTCTCGTGTGCCTAGGACTGCCCACTGCTGGGGACTTGCACCATCCCGGGACCCGGGAACCAGCCAGCCGCCCACAAAGCTTTCTGGGGACCAGCCACCTTCCTGCCGCGTGGTCTCGTGTGCAGTCCCTGCCTGGGACTGGCTGCTTTCCACAGCAAGCCGCAGGGGCTCGCAGCCTGCTTGGGACTGGCTGCTTAAGGCAGCAAGCTGCCGGGGACCCGCAGCAAATCCATTTCACTAGTTGACAATAATTTTTGAGTGCTTACTACATGCTAGTCACTTTATACTTTATTGTCACTAATTTAATTCTCATTTTCACTTACTATAGGATATTATTATTTTTTACAAAGAACTAAGATATTGAGAGATTTGATAAAACTAGTCCAAGTTCACATATGTTCTAAGAGGTAGGAGTGAGATTCAAATCCAGGTACCCTGGTTCAAGTTCCTGTATTGTTGGCTCCTATATCATGGTCTGTCTTATGAATTGAGCACCTCCTCATCCTCTCTACCCGTTTTTAGAGAAGGAAGTGGAAACAGATGATTGTCCAATTATTTGCTTAAATTCACAGGGCTGCAAACAGCATTACAGGCCAGACTCCCAACTCCCACTCTGAGCACTTTCCCCAGACCACCCTGTTGTCTAGAGGCCACCTGGGCAGATACGTAAGCCCCACCTTTTGCCGCCCCTTCCAACATACAACATACACATATACACACACAACCACCCAGTAGGCACTCAGACATTTTTGTGGCCAGGTTGGCTACAGTCTTCTTTGAAAAGCAGCCAACTTTTGCCCTCCACCAAATAACTTTGTTTTATTTATAGTCTCCTGCACAGAGCTTTTGAACTGACTGCTCATTCTAGAAAAGATCTTGATAACAGCTGCTCCTTGGAGAGGTTTCATAGCAAACACAGTGAGCAAACATGTGGAGGCCCCGCCTGTCTAGCAGAACACTGCTCCTGGGGGTGTTTATAAGGCAGTGTTGCTGTCTGGGTGCAAAGACTTTGAATTTGAAATGGCAGTTTGGATATTTCATTTATTTTTTTATTTGAAAAAGTTCACCCTTTGACTTTCAACAACCTCAAGGCATAGACAAAAGGGAGATCTTATTTTTAACAGGAGGTAATTCCCAAAGAAGGAGTTTTTGTACATTGTGTTTTCTTTCCTCCCTGCCTGGCTGAGGGATAGGATGTTAATGTAATGACTATGAGATACGTGTAAAGTGGGAGACACTTTTATGGATGAATAAGGGTTAAAGCGGTAGAAGGGATGAACGGCATTTCAAAAGAGGAAATTGAAGGAGGCAAGGAAGAAAAAGGAAAAGCCCGGTACCAAAGGGACCCTGTGAACTTATGGCATCTTCTGACTTGTGTTCAAGTGTGTCGTCCTCAAGAATGAGTAGGTCTGTTATGTGTCTGGAATTATTCAACACTGATGTTGATCTTGGCTTCACTAGTGGTTACCTGTATCACCTGGGGAATATGCCTCAGTTTCCTCTTTGCAAACTGGGAGGGCATATTCCCAGGAGTATTATGAGAATTGGCATGAACCAGCCTGGGGACTACTGTGCCTAATTCATAAAGGGCATGCACTCATTCCATCACTAAATGAATCTGTCACTATTTTCTCCTTTGTGGTCCATCCAGGCCTAGAGGACATGGAATTGGGGTTCATGAAAGCGAGTCTTTCGGGGGCCCGGCAGGGACAGGTAGTAGCTTGATGATGCTGGCTCTCAAATATTTTCCCTTTTATTAATTTTTGGCAGGGACTGTTGTGATCAGAGGAAGTTTCAGTATTGGGGTCCTCATAATGACCAATAAAGGAAGCAAGGGCCTTTGCTGAGACACCCCACAGATCCTGTATTACTTTTCTTATGACAAGAGCAATTTAAGGCCAGATGTGGTGCATGCCTTTAGTGCCAGCACACAGGAAGCAGAGGCACGTGGATCTCTGTGAGTTCCTGGCCAACTAGGGCTGGATAGTGAGACACTGTCTCAAAACAAAACAAAGAAAGAAACCAAAAACCACCACCAACTTAGGAAAGGTTTGATTTGGCTCACAGTTTGAGGGTACAGTATAACATGGTGGGGAAGGCTTTGCAGCAGGAGCATGAGGCAGCTGCTCACGAGCTGCTCTGCCAGGGAGCAGAGAGAGACAAAAGTTGCCCTGTAGCTTCCCTTTTCCTTTGAATTCACCCCATGGAATAGGATCATCCTCCTGAATTAAACAAATCTAGGAGCACCCTCATATTCCCAGAGCTTTCTTACTTAACTGATTGGTTGTAGAACCTGGTCTTCCCAGCAAAATAGCTTCCATCTTCATATCAGGTGTGCCTGCTTGCAAAAGATCAAGAGCAGGCCTGCTGACGGTTAACAGTTCCTTAGAGTCGGAGGGCTGGGAGGGCCACCGGCCTCACACCAGAGAACTCACCTGCTCCTCTCAGCCGTTTGTATGCAATCTATTCTGACTGCACATTGCATTGGGCCTCTGGGGCAGCGTTGGAGTACACAGACTGTAGTAGACTATAGGAGTTATCTAAAGAAAATTATATAGATGTCTACGGGAAAGCTATCACTCACGCTAGGGTGGGCACTTTCTAGTGCAGCTTACTCCAGCAAGCAACCCTCACTCATGTTTTATAAGTCAGTCCAAAGAACTCATTGGTTCCCCAGGTTGAACTTTGGTGGACTTACACACTGGTTTGTTATTGGGACCTTCTAAGGAGGGGGTAGACATTGGTTTCATGGCCCCAGGGAAGGAATTCTCAAAATATGATTCTAGGTCCTGTCAAGTTGAAAATATTAATCATCACAGGTCCTATAACCTTTCCAGGTGGATTTCCTGTAGGTATGAGTTATATAGGTCTGAATAGGAAAGGTTAAGAGGAAACCAGGGCTTGAAGTAGATGGATAAGATCTGTATGGAATTCACAGGAGGGTATAGGTCTGAGGGGAAACTCCGTGTCTGTGCCAAAGCTGCTAGCTGGGGGATAAACAGAACAGAAGATAGAAACAGGCCAGGTAAAGGAGAGAGGAACTTCAAAGCAGCAGTTCCTAGAATGCCCTTGCAGGAGGCCAAGAATACCAGGAGAGTTCTGGCTGCTTGTTATTTCTGATCTTTGTCTAGAAGTTACAGGAAACTCGGAAACCGAGTGGAGACACCTCTAACTCATCCACAGCACCTGGCAGGCAGCTGGATGGTACCCTGTTTCCTGGTCCGGGCAGGCTCTGTTTTCTTTCAAGCTCGTACCGTATGGATGTTTAAAAATTCTTTACAGGGAAACCTCCACGATCCGTGGACTTCTTTCTTCGAAGTCAGGAGACAATAACCCCGAAGTCTTACTTAGTGAAAGTGGAGTCACTGTGGGTTCCTGCTTTAGCATATGAGAGGGGAGGACAAATGCCTCCCTCAAATTCAGACACCCCAAGTTTTGGCCTGGCAAGAGGACTCCACAGGGGCGTGGATGAAGACTTCTTCAGTAGCCTCAGGGGTCACGATGGAAGCTTCTTCAGGGCTTTTTGGGTGGATTCTGACAGAGAGCAGTGGGACAGAAATCTCTATTTCTCTTTCTAGTGAAGACCCATTCCTCTCAGGTGCCGGGTACGCGCTTCCAGCCCCCCCCCGCCCGCCTCACGCGAACGGACTACACTTCCCAGTAGCCCTCGCGGCCGGCTGCGCGGGCGGGAGGGGGCGGCGGTGTGAGAGACGGTGCGGGTGGCGCGCTCCGAGTACGCGCGCCGGCGACCATGGCGTTCTCCCGGCAGGAGCCAGTACTTTAACCTCGGGAGGCGGCGGCAGCAGTGGCGGCGAGGGAGCCACCCTCGAGCGGGCGGGCTCCTGCCTGAGGAAAGGGAGGAAGGGGCGGAGAGAGCGCCGGAGGGAGGCCGGTCGGCCAGCGAAGCGCCGAGCGGGGCCCGCCGGTCCATGAGGAGGCCCCGGGACCATGGGCTCCAGGATCAAGTGAGTGCCGCCGGGCGGAGCCGGGCCGGACTGGGCGCTGGGGAGGAGAGGCCGGGCTCGAGCTGCAGGCCGCGGGCCGCGCTGGGGGACTTGTTGCCGGGACCGGAGGGGCGCCCCGCGTGGACGCGTCAAGTGGGGAGGGGGATGGTTGCCATGGGAATGCGGGAGGCTCGGGGACGGGGTGCGTGTGCGGTGGAGGGGCGCGGGTGATGAGATGTCCTCTCCACCTGAGAGCGGGAACCACTGACATGACGAGGAGGCTCCCTCTGCGGGATGTACCCCAGAAAACGGTCGTACAGCTACTGGGAGGAAGGAGGTCTCCGGAAGTAAGTTCCCACCTGGGTGTGTTTGGGGCGACCCTGAGAGTTGGCAGGTTCTGAGAGGTTGAAACTTGACTGCTTGAGGCCTGTAGCCATTACAGAAGTGGTGTGAGGTTCTTAGAAGGAGGGGGGCCCTGGTGGATTTAAGGGCTGGATGGCCTGAAGAGGAAGGCCTTTTGCCATTTCTTCCTCTTGAGTTTCCGCACGATTAAGGGCCAAAGGCTCTGAAGGAAGATGCCTTTGGGTTATAACTGAGTACCTGATTTTGAAAAGGTTTTGTAATCCAATCTGGCAATTCCCTCTTTCAATTACTTGGAGTCCCTGGTTGAGGCTTCCTTTTCTGGTGAGATTGTTGATATTTGTAACTTCAGAACCCATTGAAACATTGTTGGCTTCCTCCTAGACTTGGAAGTTGACTTTGGAAAGTGCAACTTTTATGTGGTCCAATTTGGGTGTGTTACTTTGGACTGTATCTTCCCTCACAGCCAAGACCTCTTCTGGCCACTCCCTTCCCCAGCCCCAGATGTTTTATCTCTCTCTAATCATTAGCAAATGTTCACTTTTCCTCTTTTGCTTAAGGACATTTACAAAGTTGACAGCATAGGCTTTTCGAGAAAACAGCATTCACAAGACACCATGAATTTCTTATAGGAAAGTCGGTTGAATGTGTTTATTTCAGCATTTTGAGAATTGTACAAGGGAAGTTTGGAAGAGGAAGGGCCTCAAGGACAAAAATCTAATAATTATTCAAACATTGCATCTCTCATGTCCAGGTGATGCCCATATAGTGTGACCCTTGCCCAACTGTTCAGTCTCTTCAGCAGTTAGGTTTCTCGTTTACCAAAGGTGTCTAGTCTGTGTTTAAAAGCCCTATGACACCTGCTGAATGAAATTAGAAAAGTTTGCTTAGAAAATTAATGTGGAGGTATAAAATGACTTATTTTTATAGAAAAGGGAGGAAAGGGTTAGAACATAACCCAAACAGGAATCTGAGAATCTGGGGAGGTAAAATGATGTAGTCTGTGAACTGTTGGTATTAAAAGGCACTCCAAGCCAAATTCTAGCTCCCAAATAAGAGCTGTAAACTTGGATGTCAATAGCTCATAGAAATACTTTGCACAAAGTCACCTCAGAGCTGCAGAGAGAATGTAGTGATGCTTACCTTTCTTGTTCCAGAGTTAGAGACTTGTCTGGGTGCATCAAATGTTCAAGTGAACATTAAAATAGACGAGCAGAAGTTCACTTGACTAGCTGTCATATGCTCATGCTCTTGACAGGAGCACGTTGACAAATATGTTTCCTAAGTATGTTTTGTGGAATACATCACTGTAATATCGGAGCACTTGAATAAGGGAATTTACCAAGGCATGAAATTGCATTAAGTGTGAAATTAGTATGAAGAATGGCCTTATTGATCTTCAAAGTTGACTGCTCAGTGGTTAAAAGAAAAAGAAAAAAGGCCTGGAAATATGTTAACCCGTGGTGAGATTGAAAGAGTATGAATGTAGAAGTTATGAAAAGTAGTTGTGATTTACAGTGAGTTTTGCCGTTCTTTCTACAGTTAGGAGTATGGATGGGCAGGTGGTGAGAGAACAATCAGTTTAGGTACCACTCTTGTCATTGGAGAAAATGGCCTTGGTTGCTACTGGCCATTCTGTCAGGCAGAACAAGGTGTTCAGGGTGTTTACCTGACTGAGGTGGAGGCTGAGTGTGCAGGCCTCACAAGTAAGTAGGTGGATAGGAGAGTGGGGGTAGACTGAGCAATCTCTAGACTCCCCCAAGCAATCTGTATTTTCTTTATTTATCTCTGATACCTTCTGCCATTACAAGGACAGTGTACATCAGATCTGGGTTCAAGTTCCAGCTTCCCTGCCCCTGCCTTTTTTGGTTTTTTGAGACAGGGTTTCTCTGTGTAACCATCCTCGCTGTTCTGGAACTCGATTTGTAGACCAGGTTGGCCTTGAACTCACTGAGATCCACTTGCCTCTGCCTCCCAAGTGCTGGGATTAAAAGCGTGCATCACCACCACCTGGCAAATTCCAGCTCTATGAAACAGTGTATCTGGATTTTCCTAGGGGAGAAGGGACCTGCAGGATTATTATGAACAGTAAACACAGGGTCAATGTGGTTTCCAGGCCCAAATTAAGAACTTAAGTGATTGTTCTACGTCTTTTTATCAAGTGATTAAGAATATCAGATGTATTTTATGCCAGAAATATCAGAGAAAGACATGTTTCAGGTAACAGAAAACAAAGTTTTGATGTTTATATGGAAAGCAGGACTTAACAGTGTCACAATATTAAAAAATAAAAGCTGATTAAAAAAACCATACTGTCTGTAATTGTGAAACTGGAGTCTAAGATCAGTGATAAAGCATGTGTGTTACTGTTGTTGAGACTTGGCAAGCTGAGGCTGCTGGAGCAGTCTCTGTCAGGCACCATGGTAATGTTTAATGTGAATCATTTCATAAAACCCTTACAACTGTCCACTGGTGCTATTTATTAACCATTGTTTTCATATGAGAGAGTGGAAGTCCGTAGGCTTAAGGTCAGATGCAAGTGACAAAAAGAGGTCACCATTATTTAGGTAGTTCACTGTAGACCTAAACTGTCAGCCAAGCAGGTATTTTTCTAGAGGCATAAAAGAGCAGTGGTAACTGACATTCTTGGACAGATATGTTTAAATCTTATTTAGTGTTTGAGTGATCCCAGTGGACTGGAATGTGGTCAATATGGGGCAGTTTAACTGATAATACAGATGCACAGCAGGAAACCGTGAGGCAGTTTTATATTGCTTGTGGTGACATCCTAGAAATTGCTTCCAGGCACCAAGTACAGGAAGTGGGTTCTAAGTAATGGAAGGAAGTATTTTAAGTGAGTTTGAAGAAACCTGACATTAATGGACTCTGAGAAAAGCACACTTTAAGATTTGAAGGCATAGGTACAGGGTAGGCCAGCACCTTTGGCCTTGTGGTGTTTGCATTAGCCCATATGTTATTCTGCTGTCCCCATTGAACTGACCTCCTTGAGGTTGGTATTGGAGGAATCCATTAATTCATTTACCCTCTTAATTCAGACCAAGATGTGTCAAGCACACATTAAACACTTAATAAATGTTAGCTGTTATCAATTATAGTGGTACTGTGCCTTATAGTATGCAAGTACTAGGGGTACAAACATGAAAAGATTTTTCTTTTGTGCTAAGGCTTTCTAAAGTAGTAGACACAACTATAAAATAAAAGCACCCTGCCTTCTCCTCCCAAATCCTAGTCATAATCCAATATTGCTATAGTGGCAGGGCTGCCAGGAATGACTAGGTGCTGGAGTGAAGGTGAGACTGGCCACCCTGGGGTGGGACAGAGTGTCAAGAGAAGGCTTTGGGGAAAGAATGTTTTAATTGCAGGCTGAATAAAGAGCCCTAAAGGGGTAAGAGTAGTGATGGTGGTAAGTGACAGTGGTGATATTAACCAAGGGAGTAATATGTATGAGGATAGGCCTATTGGGGATATCAAAATATTACTTAAATGTGAGAAACTGATAGACATCAGGGATTATAGTGGGGGATAATAGATGATTCTTATTTTTGTGGTACTAACAGTCTGGTGGATCTGATTGATAAATTGAGTAAATTCACATAAAGTAATGTAGATGTGTTATGAAGCAAGCGAGATGCTGATACCAAGTAGCTATCCTACTTTGGATAGAGTGGTGGGGGCTGGCCTCACTGTAGAGATGATGTTTGAACTTAGAATTAAAGGATAAAGAGGTATTAGTCATGTCAAGTTTAGGCAAGAGTAAAGTGAACGCTGGGGAAGATTTTAGGAAGTGAAGTGATGCTGTGAAAAAGGATTCAGGTGGGGTTAGTGCTAGCACATGCTTAAGCTGGGCCTTGTAGGTCTTTGGAATCTCAAAACTGCTTGCTTATTTATTTATTTGTTTGTTTTTAAATTGTTTTTATTGAGCTTTATATTTTTCTTTGCTCCCTTCCCTTCCTCTTCCTCTTCCCTCCCCTCCTGCCCTCTCCCATGATCCCCATGCTCCCAATTTACTCAGGAGAACTTGTCTTTTTTATACCTCCCATGTAGATTAGGTCCATGTATGTCTCTCTTAGGGTCCTTTCTGTTGTGTTGTTTCTCTGGGATTGTGAACTGTAGACTGGTTTTTCTTTCCTTTATGTCTAAAAGCCACTTATGAATGAGTACCTATTATATTTATTTTTCTGGGTCTGAGTTACCTCACTCAATACGATGTTTTTTAGATCCATCCATTTGCCTGCAAATTTCAAGATGTCATTATTTTTTTTCCATGTGTAAATGTGCCACATTTTTCTTAATCTATTCTTCCATCGAGGGGCATTTAGGCTTTTTCCAAGTTCTGGCTATGACAAACAAAGCTGCTGTGAACATAGTTGAGCACATGTTCTTGTGGCACGATTGAGCATCCTTTGGATATACCCAAAAGTGATATTACTGGGTCTTGAGGAAAGTTGTTTCCTAACTTTCTGAGAAATCGCCACCCTGACATCCAAAGGGGCTGTACCATCTTGCATTCCCACCAGCAATGGAGGAGTGTTCTCTTTTCCCCACAACCTCTCCAGCATAAGTTGTCATCAGTGTTTTTGACCTTGGCCATTCTTACAGGTGTAAGATGGAATCTCAGAGTTGTTTTGATTTGCATTTCTCTGATGGTTAAGGATGTTGAACATTTCCTTAAGTGTTTTTCATCCATTTTAGATTCCTCTGTTGAGAGTTCTCTGTTTAGGTCTGTACTCCATTTTCTTTTTATTGGATTATTTGTTCTTTTGATGATCAATTTCTTGAATTCTTTGTATATTTTGGAGATCAGACTTCTGTCTGATGTGGGGTTAGTGAAGATCTTTTCCCATTCTGTAGGTTTCCTTTTTGTCTTGTTGACTGTGTCCTTTGCTTTACAGAAGCTTCTCAGTTTCAGGAGGTCCCATTTATTAATTGTTTCTCTCAGTTTCTGTGCTACTGGTGTTATATTTAGGAAGTGATCTCCTGTGTCAGTGTATTCAAGTGTACTTCCCACTTTCTCTTCTATGAGGTTCAGTGTGGTTGGTTTTATGTTGAGGTCTTTGATCCATTTGGACTTGAGTTTTGTGCATGACAATAATATTTTTTTTTTTTTTTTTTAAGACAGGGATTCTCTGTGTAGCTTTGAAGCCTGTTCTGGAACTCACTCTGTAGACCAGGCTGAGCTCGAACTCACAGAGATCCACCTGCCTCTGCCTCCCGAGTGCTGGGATTAAGGACATGCTCCACTGCCCAGCTCAAAGCTGCTTTCTTTAAACGGAATTCACATACTATAATATTTATTTTTGAGACAGGGTCTCTATGTGCTCTCTTCTGGCATGCAACTCTCTATCAGGCTGGCCTTGAACTCACAGATGTCCGCGTGCATCTGCATCCTAAGTGCTGGAATTAAAAGTGTGTAGCACCTCCCCTGGTCTTATAAAATCTTTTCAAGTAAATGTTTTTAAGTATGTCTACAGAGTCATGAGTGACCACCACGGTCTAATTCTGTAGTATTTTCTTACCCTAGAAAGAAACTGTTAGCAGTCACTCCCAATTCTTCCAAACTCTTAACCCTAGGCAATCAATCTAATTTCAGTTACTATAGATTTACCTATTATGTCATACATATTATATAATATATAACCCTTTGTGTATCTAGTTACTGTTCCTTTGCATAATGGTTTTAAGGATTATATTTTTGTGAGTCTTGTATTTTCATTGTGGTTTATATTGTGTGCATATACCACATTTTATTCCTTCGTTCATCAGTTGTTAGATGTTTGGGTTGTTTCCACTTTCCACTGTGAAATGTTATTCATAAATATTTAGTGTGAGCCTGTACTTCATCTCTTGTGAGTACACATGAGTAGAATTGCTAGATCTTATTTGGTCACTCTTAAAATAACTTCTAAAGCAGATGTGCCACTTGTTGTAAATTGGTATCTCCATGTGACTCTGATTTAATATAAATGAAATCTGTGAAAACTTAGGATCAAAATAGAAGGATAGGCTTCTCAGAAGAGGTTGAGGTTTGAATTGAAAGAAAGGGGAGACTTGGAAAAAGTAGGGAGTTCTCAAAGGAATAGTAATGGAAGTCCTATGGTTTGCAGGTGGACATAGCTCATTATTGTCAAGTACAGAGAAGCAGCCTTGCTTCTTTTTAAAAATTATATTTTGGAAAGCTTTACATGATGTATTTTGATCCTGTTTCTCACTATTTCTTTTTCTTCTCCCACTGAACCTCTTCCTACCTAGACCATGGCTACTTTCATGTTTCTCTGTGTGTGTGTGTCCCACTGAGTAGAGAGAGTGAGGCTGCTTCCATGAGCATGGGTGGGCAGTTTGGTTCACATAGCTCTGCTCTCGTCTCTGTGTGGACTGTTCTTTAAGGGATCCTATTACCAAGTGCAAGGCAGACTTGCTGCTTCTTGTGACTTATAAAGCACAAACACCCTGCTCTGTGATGACACTAGGGGCTAAGATGTGACTTTTCTTTGTATCTCTTCCCTTTCCAGCATAGTGATTCCATCCCAGCCCCAGCAGATTGTAGAAGAACCTAGGATGATGGGAGAAAAACCTTAGAGGTTGGGCTTTTCTGTTACAGGATTTCCTGGATCATCCTGTTGAATTTTCATGAATTTTCTGAACACTGTGCTAGTGCTACTCTTTGCTTCCAGCCTTAGCCTTTGCAGTCTACTTTGGAAAGTGTGGTATGACAGAAAGGTTGAAACAGGGAAGGTAAATGTTTTTTTATTCAGGCTGGAATTCTGGTTGCAGTTTCAAAGGTTAACCTTTTTTTTCATGGCCTCTGGGAACTAATCCCTGGATTTGCAACACCTCTTTTGCATAGGAGAACTTTGTTGGGACATGGAAAGATAAATAAGGAAGAAACAAGTAAAACAAAGTTGATCTCCTTTATTCTTACTGAATTAATACCCATTCATTCCAAGTACAGTTGTGTCACGTAAGAACATGATGGATCTGATACACAATTGATGGTCCCATAAGTCTATAGTCTGTGATGCTCAAATAATAAAATTGATCAACAACACATTTCTCAGATTATATTTTCATTAGTGCATTTAAGACTTGAGAAGAAACCAGATTTTTGTTGTTGTAGTTTTGTTTTTTGAGACAGGGTTTCTCTATAGTTATGGCTGTTCTGGAACTCATTTTGTAGACCAGGCTAGCCTCCAACCGAGAGATATACCTGCTTCTGCCTCTTGAGTACTACACTACTACACTCCGCTGAAAACATTTTTTTTTTTTAAAGAAAAGAGTGTTCCAAAGGAAAGAAAAAAAAAATCTTCAAAATGTATTTGTTCCTGTTGAAAAGACAGGTAACATTCCAAGAATTTGTATGTTGGTTATATACTGTTTAGAATGTCCTGTTAAATACAAATCAGCAGCTGTCATGAACAAAGATAGGACTTTGCAAAAATCAGAGGGAAATAAGAAGTGTAGCTGAGATACAGGAAGCACACACACACAAACACACACATTACAGGATATGGACTTAAAAAAAAACATAGGATCGTGCAGTTGAAGAGTTCAGTGAGTGCTGTGATGGGATCTTACTGGGATTTTTAGGTAGACCAGCAGCAGCAGGTTAGAGAGCAGTGACCAAGCAGTAGCATCCCTTGGTTGTGCAAGGTGATCCGTTGGAACATGAGTAAAATATATTAGGCCTTAAGGTTATCTTAATGACCACTTTCAGGACTTCTGTATTTTCTAATTTATTAATATAGTAATGAACCATTAAGAGTTTATAGGTGGATATGTGTCAGGTGTGTTGCCTAGTTTTTACTGACAAGAATGTGTGGGAAAAAGGAAGACTGATGGATTGTGGAACTATACAATAGTTTATGCTGCAGAAGATGAAGGCCTGATCTGAGGTTTTGGCACTATAAAGAAAAGAAATGGATTACAGAGAGATTTTAGATTTTAGGTAGATGTGATAGGAGGCTGTGGACCTCAGAGAGGGTGAAGATGCTCTAGCAAACTTAGCCACATTATATTTTATATGGGATGCATGATGTGTTTGCATTTCTGAAGACAAGTGAAATTTACAATTGGGAGAAGGTATTTTGGTCTGCAGTGAAAAAGGAATTTTTTTTTTTTTGAGACAAGATTTCTTTATGTAGTCCTCACTGTCCTGAAACTCTGTAGACCAAACTTGGAGATCACCTACTTCTACTTCCCAGTTGCTGGGATTAAAGGTGTGTGCCACCACAGATCAGAGAAAGGAAGGAGTCTTTAAGAGCTACACAGTGAAGGTATGAACTCTGGTAGACTTAAAGTGAACTGGTTCCAACTTCAAGATGAAAATATGTCCATGGCAGATTTAGAAAGAGAGAGCAACAGAAAGAAACACCCTTTGATCTGTAAGCCACAGGAAAAGTTTCAGCGATATTGCATTGATCTTGCTTAGGTCTCATGAATAAAAATGGAAGGAAGGAAACCAATCTAGAGAAGATGCTGTTTGAGTCTAATCCAGGGTGTGTGAGAAGCTGGAATGGGGTGGTATGGTGCTGAACCACCCATCAACCTGCCCTCCCAAAGATCTACATGACATAACCAGCTTAAAATTTGTTTGCAGTATTCTCAGTGCTAAACTGAGTCTCTCCCCAACCCTGAGAGCATTCATAGATGCTGTGCTTGTGTGTGTGTGCGTGTGTGTGTGGTCTCTGGTTTAGTCCTCAGCAGAGATGTGATGTGATTGTTTAGTAAATGACAGCTATCACGAGTATTGCTTGTTGAGGATAAAGCATGCTGTCATCTGAAAACCTGAAGTTTAAAAAGGCCAAAAGAATGCAAGCAAATATGTTTCTTTTTACAGCGATGTAGTTTTTTGTTTTTTTGTTTTTTTTAAATGTATTTGCTTCCTTTAGTGAGACAGTTCAGATGTGTATGGTATATTTTACTGGATTTATTTGAAGGCTGGAGATTCTTCTTGCTGGCTGGGGAGAAAGGAAAGCGTGTAGTCTACTAAAAGATCAGGTGAACTTGTAAATAATCAGAATTGCAACACTTAAAAACATTTTATGTTCCTATAAATACTGGACATTTTTATTCCATTTTCTAAATATCAGTAATTTATACTTTTAGCTGGTATCACTGTTCAATCATTTTCCAGGGTGCTTAGAGTTTTAAAATGATTTTATGTTGGAAAATACACATCTGTAAAAGTAGAGCAGCATAGTAAGCCCCCAGATCACTCTCATCACACAGTTTCAACCTGGTAATTTGTGCATTTAAGTTTCATTTATAGTTCCTCCTCCTGGTGCCCTGGATTATTCTGAATCAAATTCCAAAGGACACATTTCATTTGTAATATTTCCCTGTCACTGAAAGAGCTAAAAGATCTTTTTAAAACAATGATGCCACACCTAAAAATTTTACAAGCGATTTTTATAGTATTATTAAATACCTGTTTATCATTTCATGGTTTTTTTGCTTATGAAAATGTTTCAGTTTTATTTATTATTAGTGTATGATATGTGGATTCTCCATGGTTCATATGGTGTATATGTGGAGATCAGAGGACACCTTTGTGGAGTTGGTTCTCTCCTTTCATCTGTGGGTTCTGGGGATGTGTTGCATGAGGAGGAGAGGGCTGCATTCCTAGTGCCTGGTTAGCTTATACCCACAATAATTACACAGAAACTGTATTCATTTAAACTCTGCCTGGCCCATTAGTTCTAGCCTCTTATTGGCTAACTCTCACATCTTGATTAACCGATTTCCATTAATGTGTATCGCCACTTGACTGGCTTACCAGCATGAGTCTAAGCAGCGTCCGTCTTGGCCAGGAGAATCATGGCGTCTGCCACACTGCCTTCTCTCTCCCAGCATTCCGTTCTGTCTACTACGCCCACCTAAGGGCTGTCCTATCAAAAGGCCAAGGCAGTCTCTTTATTTAACCAATGAAAGCAACAGAAATACAGAAGGACCTCCTACACCATTTCCCCTTTTTCTGTTTAAACAAAAAAGAAAGGCTTTTATTTTAACATAGTAAAATTACATGTAACAAAACAGTTATCAAGTAAGAATTACAGTTACCATATTTATATTTCCTTTATCTTTTATT
>PVIU01027657.1:0-20112 GCA_004026605.1 Ondatra zibethicus | reverse complement strand
ACCAATTGTTGAAGATGCTTTCTTTTTTTCTGTTGTATAATTTTGGCTTCTTTGTGGAAAATCTAGTGTCCATAGGTGTGTGAGTTTACGCCTGGGTCTTTGATTTGATTCCATCGATCCACCTTTCTGTTTTTACGCCAATACCATGCTGTTTTTATTACTGTAGCTCTGTAGTAGAGCTTGAGATCAGGGATGGTGATGCCCCCAGAAGTTCTTTTATTGTATAGGATTGTTTTTAGCTATCCTGGGTTTTTTTGTTTTTTCCTAATGAAGTTGAGCATTGTTCTTTCAAGGTCTGTAAAGAATTGTGTTGGAATTTTGATGGGGATTGCACTGAATCTGTAGATTGCTTTTGGTAAAATTGCTATTTTTACTAGGTTAATCCTACCAATTCAATAGCATGGGAAATCTTTCTATCTTCTATTATCTCCTTCAGTTTCTTTCTTCAAAGACTCAAAGTTCTTGCCATACAGATCTTTCATTTGCTTGGTTTGAGTTAATCCAAAATATTTTATATTATTTGAGGCTATTGTAAAGAATTCTAATTCTCTGATTTCTTTCTCAGCTATTTGTATATAGGAGGACTGCTAATTTTTTTTTAGTTACTCTTTGTATCCAGCCACTTGACTAAAGGTGTTTTTCAGCTGTAAGAACACTCTTCCATTGCTGGTGGGAGTGCAAACTTGTAGAGCCACTTTGGAAGTCTGTGTGGTGGTTTCTCAGAAAACTGGGAATCAACCTACCACAAGACTCAGATATATTGCTCTTGAGCACATACCCAAAGGATGCTCAATCATACCACAAGGACATTTGCTCAACTGTGTTCTTTGCAGCTTTATTTGTAATACCCAGAACCTAGAAACAGCCTAGATGTCCTTCAACCAAGGAATAGATAAAGAAGATGTGATTCATTTACACAATGAGGTATTACTCAGCTGTTAAAAACAAAGACACTGGGAAATTTGGAGGAAAATGGATGGAACTAGAAAAAAAAATTCATTCTGAGTGAGGCAACCCAGACCAAGAAAGACTAGCATGGTATGTACTCACTCATAAGTGGATATTAGCTGTAAAATAAAGGATAACTATGCTACAATCCACAGACCCAGAGAGACTAGGTAACAGGTAACAAGGAAGGCTCATGGCGGGGGGGGGGGCACCTGGATCTCCCTGGGAAGGGTAAATAGAAGAGATTTCATGAGTGAACTGAGGACAGGTAGGGATGGGAACATAAACGATCAGGTGGTGGGGGCAGAGGGGAAGACTGCTGGAAAGGAGGGCATTTTGGGGTCAGGTAAAAACATGCTACAAGGAAAACTACAAGGAAGACCCCATCTTCGAGCCCTAGCAATAGCAGATAACTAGTCTGAACTGACCATATCCTGTGACCAGATTTGTGCCTAGTTCAATAGTCATCAGAGAGGCTTCATCCAACAACTGATGGAAACAGATCCAGACCCACAGCCAAACATTAGGCAGAGGTCAGGGAATCCTGCAGAAGAGGAAGAGAAATGATTGTAGAAGCCAGGGGGGGTCAAGGGCACCACAAGAAAACCCATAGAATCAACTAACCTGGGCTCACAGGAGCTCACAGAGACAACCAACCACCAGCGAGCCTGCACGGGACCGACCTAAGCACTCTGCACACGTGTTACAGTTGTGTGACTTGGTCCTCTTGTAGGACTCCTAACAGTAGGAACAAGGATTGTCTCCAACTCTTACAGGCTTTGGGACTCTACTCTTCATACTAGGCCTCTTTGTCCAGCCTTAATAAATGAGGAGATGCCTAGTCTTATTGCAACTTGATATGCCATGTTTTGTTGATACTCTTGGGAGACCTGTCCTTTCCTAAACAGAACCAGAGGAGAGGAGTGGATTGGGGCGTGGGAAGAGAATGGAAATGGAGAGGGGTGGATTGGAAGGACAGGATGGAGGGAAACTGAGGCCAGAATATTAAATAAATAAATAAAATTTATTTTTAAAAACTTTATGTGTAATAATCCTTAAATGTGTAATATCCCTAAAACAATCATGTAAACTATGAAAAGAAGTGTATCTCAATATAACTTATTCAGGCTTGATGGTACATGCATGTAATTCTAGTAGTCAAAAGGCTGAGGCAGTAGCCGGATTTAGTACCACACACCCTTGAGCTCAGTGCTCAGGAGGCAGAGACAATCGGATCTCTGTGAGTTCGAGGCCAGCCTGGTCTACAAGATGAGTTCCAGGGCAGCCAGAACTGTTACACAAAGAAACCCTGTCTCGGAGTGGGGAGGAGGAGAAAAGGCTGAGAGAAGAGGATTGCCTGGAGTTCAAGACCAGCCTGATGCCAAAGGGGGGGGAGGGCAATATCCTAAAACCAATAGATGTATTCAAATGAGAGTGTAAGAAATGTTGAAACAATCCAAAAGTAGATAATAAAGGGAAGAAAGAAAATAATAATGAGACAGAAAGCAAATAATAACCTGGCATAAGAAACCCAACCGTATGAAAAAAATGGTTATTAACCGATAATTGAGGCCTAAACACTTCAATTAATTCCAAAAAGCTGTCAGATCATACAAGAAAGCAGTCACAGGCTGCCTACTATAGGGGATCCATTTTAAATATAAAACACAATCAGATTTAAAATAAATAGAAGGTGGAAATACGCAATTCAAATAATAAGCAAAACATGGGTAGCTGCCGTGACACCAGAAGGTGCTACGAAGGCCACTGGGGAAGAAAGTTCTAGGGTCTTAGCCAGTGTTGGATCGAGCATGCTATCACACTGACCTTCCAGGCAAGATGTGCTGATACTGGCGTGAACATTATGAGTATAAGTAACTGCTTTCTAAGTGAATTTAAGACCTGCTCCACAGGAAGGAATTCGTGCCTTATGCTTTAAACCTAGTCGAAAGTCCACAGTTCATTCAAGAGGTCAAAGGCCCTATGTAGAAACCTATTTCTGCCAGTTAGCTAAAACGATATGTTATCAAGCTGCCTTCTAAACATTTATATTTACATTCCATACTAGTAAACATTAGTGCTGCTCTCCGCCCTCATCTGCGAAGTTTCTGCAGTGGGCAGCAGCTAACAGGTCCAAACCAATAAGGAGCAGTTAATCCACAGTTGGTCAGAGTGTTAGCTGTTGAGCACCCAGTCCTCCGTAGAGCATCTATGTGATCCCGACCAACACCCAGGCAACATAATGGAAAGGGGGAGCAGAAAGAAAGTAAAAGCTGGAAGACAGAAGAGAGTGCTGTGAAGTGCTGCCTTCTGGCCATGGACACAGTGGTGGCACTTCTAAACAGCAGCTGTCGAAACATGGGCATGGTCTGTCAACAGTCCAGGGAGCAGCACTGACTGGACTCAAAGGGTTATGGAAAAAGAGGTGGGAAGAACACGGAAGTGGGAGGATGAGGAATGCTGGAATGTTGGGCAGAGACTGAGGGTAGTTGGGCGTGGATATGGTCAAGATACATTGCATACGTGCATGAAATTAACAAAGAATATTTTTAATGCAAAGAACAGCAAAAAGAATATTGAAATAGTTCTATTGATATTAGATAGACTATCTTTAATGCAAAATCTATTACCAGTGACTAAGAAGAGCATTTTATAAAGGCAAAGGGGGAAATTGTTTAGAAACAAATATATGTGTATGCCCATAGCAGAACCTCAAACTGTATCATCCTAGAAAAACTTACAGCATCTTCACTTAGCAGTAAAAGTGTTAAGATGCAGACCAGCAGATAAAATGCTCACAACCATTAGTCACTGGGGAAATACAAAGTAATCTACAATGCATTACAATCGTACACTCACTAGATGGTGAAAATGACGAAGACTGATCAGACAAAGCATTAAGAAGATGTGGCAACTGGAATGCTCATGTAAAATGGCGCAACCACAATAAAGAGTAATTTGATATTTTCTTACAAAATTAAATATGCAGTTTCTATATAATGGAACAATTCTACTTTTAGATATTTGACTTTAAGAAATAAAATCAAATACACAAAGGTTGCATATAAATTGTCATAGGGTTTTTTTTTTAAATCCCCAAATCTTGAGCTGTACCAAATGGTTAAAAACAAGTGAATGGATAAGACAATTAAAGTATAGTTATTAAATATAGGATGATATTTGCACCATACATAAATTTCGAAAACATTAAGCTAAATTTAAAAACATCAGGCTCAAATCTATTTGCCATGTGATCGTATTTATGTGGGATTTTAAAATAGGTAAAACTAATTTAAATTGGCAGAAAGCACATTGGCGGTTGCCTGGAGCTAGACAGTAAGACATGGAGGAATTTTCTATGTGCTAGAAATGCTGCAATTCCTGTTTGGGGTGATGGCTACAGGAGTATGCACATTTGTCAAAACTCATTAAACTATAGACTTAAGATGAGCACATTTATTTTATGTAAATTATCTTCCATAAAGTTGACTCTGGCATGAAAATAAAGTTAGAATTTCGTTCTTCTGAACAGTCGTTATCACTTTTTTTTAGAAAAAAAGAAACAGATGTAATTCTTTTTTCTTCCTCCCTTGCCCATCCTAAATTAATTTGAACTCATTGTATACTAAACAGAAAATAAGACTCTCTTCCTGGGACTGGAGAGATGGCTCAGTGGTTAAGAGCGCTGCCTGCTCTTCCAGAGTTCCTGAGATCAATTCCCAGCAACCACATGGTGGCTCCCAACTATCTGTAGTGAGATCTGGATCTGGTGCCCTCTTCTGGCCTGCTGGCACCAGAACACTGTATACATAATAAATAAATAATAATTAAAAAAAAAAGAAAATGGGAAAAGTTAAAAAAAAAAAGACTTTCTTCCTGCCATTTTGAAAAAGCCAACCTATGAGAGATAGAAAAATCTTTGTTAGGGATATATAATGTATACATATACACGCACACATATGTGTGTGTGCATCTGTGTGTATACATATATATGAGTTCAAATTAATATTCTTTTTTACAAGATAGGGTCTCATATGTAGCTCAGGCTGTCTTGGAACTCACTATATAGACCAGGATATCCTCTGATGTGGGATTTCCCTCTGTATGCTGTGATTACCATTAATGAATAAAGAAACTGCTTTGGGCCTATAGCAGAGCTATTGGGGAACAGAGCTAGGTGGGGAAAACTAAATGGGATGCTGAGAGAAAGGAGACAGACTCATAGAGAAGCCATGTAGCCCTGCTGGAGATAGATGCTGAAACTTTAGACTATAAGTCACAGCCACCTGGCAATACACACATTAATAGAAATGGGTTAAATTAATATGTAAGAGTTAGCTAATAAGAAGCTAATAAGTTAGCTAATAAGAGTTAGCTAATAAGTTAGCTAATTAGTGCTAGTGGGCCAAGCAGTGATTTAATTAATACAGTTTCTGTATGATTATTTTGGGGCTGAGCAGCTGGGAACAAAACAAGTGGCCTCCTTACAACAACCCTCAAACTCACATAGATCTGCCTGCCTCTGCCTACCAAGTACTGGATTTAAAGGCATGTGCCACTATGTCAGGCTGTATTTTTGAATTTGAATTTCATCTCTGACTCATTTCTTATAAAGTATTGAACAAATTACTTAGTCTTTTGGTGCTTCCCCTTTCTTGCAAGTAACATTCTGATTATACCTATCTTAGTTGACTGCCAGGATCAAATGTACCCGCCTTTGAAATACCTGTACAAAAAGTTAATTTGAAAGACATATTTTGCCCCTTTTGAGAAGAAAAGCAGGTCTTAAAGTTTTGGAGTAAGTTGAATTCCAAATGGCTCATCAACTCTCTAACAGGACAATTACTTCTTGTGCAATAGATTCTATGTCTGTTAAAGAAAATAGGTGAGCCATGGTTATTTTTAAAAGAATTTTGAGCTGGGCGGTGGTGGCGCATGCCTTTAATCCCAGCACTCGGGAGGCAGAGGCAGGAGAATCTTTGTGAGTTTGAGATCAGCCTGGTTTACAAGAGCTAGTTCCAGGACAGGCTCCAAAGCTACAGAGAAACCCTGTCTCGAAAAACCAAAATAAATAAATAAATAATAATAATAATTTTCAGTTATATTTTAATTGTTACTCACTTTGAAAGTCTGTAGGTCATATTCAGTAATTCATGTGGAGCACTCATTAAGCAACAGAAACTTTGGTTGCTGTGGGGGCCTTGCAGATTAGATGGAAAATATTACAATGGTCTTAGATACTCAGTACATAAGTAAGAATGTATATATGTGTGTATTTGTGAATACACATTATCATGAACCTACATATGGTACAGCATTCTGTAAGAAGGCACTGGGGTCCTGTTGTTCTACCAATAATGATTAGTTAGACATGGAAAATAGCATGCTTTTACCTATAAAACATGGGATTAGAACCATCATTCCTTTTAACTCTAAGACCTTATATTCTTGTTTGTTTTTCAAGACAGGGTTTCTCTGTATAGACCTTGCAGTCCTGAAACTCCCTCGGTAGACCAGGTTGGCCTCCAACTGATGGTGCTCTGCCTACCTGTACTTCCCAAGTGGAGTGCTGGGATTAAAGGCGTGGGACCCCACCACCCAGCGGACCTTATGTTCTTTTATTTTCAGTTTTTTTTGGAGACAGGATTCCTCTGTGTAAACAGTACTCACTTTGTAGACCAGGTTGACCTCAAACTCACGAAGATTCACCCATCTCTGCCTCCTTAGTGCTGGGATTAAAGGCGGATCTCTGTGAGTTCAAGGCCAGCCTGGTCTACAAGAGCTAGTTCCAGGACAGGTTTCAAAGCTACAGAGAGATCCTGTCTCAAAAAAATAAATAAATAAAGGTATGTACCACCACATCTGACTCTCTAAGACCTTATATTCTAAAAACAAAAACTGTTTAAAGTCCTTTTCTAATTTTCAACATCATTCATTATGAACATTATTTCTACCACTGATTTTCATTGTGCATAATTTTGTTTGTGGTGTGTGTGGTTGTGTGCGTGCGCGCGCGCGCGTGTGTGTGTGTGTGTGTGTGTATGCAGTCATACCCCTACTGTGCACATGTGAGAAAGTCAGAAAACAACTTCTGGTTGGGTTCTCAACCTACACTTTGTTTGGTGCAAGGTTTTTGTTTGTTTGTTTGTTTGTTTTGTTCTTGTTTCTTGGCCCTGTTAGCCAGCCTACCAGGTTCTGAAGATCCTCCTGTCTCTCTCTCCTACCACCCCATGTAGAGCTGGAATTACAGGCGCCTATTATCTGTGTCTAGTTTTTTTTATGTGAGTTCTGGGGATTCAAACTCAGTCCCTTGTCTTCCCGCCGATCTATCTCCTTAGCCCAATTGTACATTATTAAACAATTATAAATGCACAGGTGGGTAACACTGGTGAATTCTGAATGATTGTATCAAGCAAAAATGTATGATTCTTTCATGACTTTTCTTCAACACTGAGCAGGGTGTATAGGCAACTGTGCTAGATTATGGCATCAAAACAACTGTATTGTTTTCTACATAGGAAGAGGGCAAATAATTCAATTTACCGTTTAAATTTAATGCCGGGTGGTGGTGGCGCACACCTTTAATCTCAGCACTTGGGAGACAGAGGCAGGTGGATCTCTGTGAGTTCGAGGCCAGCCTGGTCTACAAGAGCTAGTTCCAGGACAGGCTTCCAAAGCCACAGAGAAACCCTGTCTCGAAAAACCAAAAAAAAAAAAAATAAAAAAAAATAAAGTGACTGGGGAAACCCCAATCGGGCTGGACTGTGTCATAAATGAGAAGACACAATAGGTGATATTTAGAGCAATGGGCCTGAATGTAGTGAGTCTGAAAGAGTTGGGCCAAAGGGATCACAGGTCTAGATTTTTAGGAATTTAAGATTTAAAAGTTAGCCACAAGAAAGGGAGGTAAAAACAAAACCAAGATGAGACGAGGAGAAGAGAAGGAAATCCAGAGGTGTACGGTGCACCACAAACAGAAAACGACCAGCTACGTGAAATAAGACAGAGACAGAGGATCGGAAAAGAGACAGGTGCAGTTTTTGAGGGTTCAAAGAAGCAGAGATACGATTGGGGTGGTTGCAGAAGTTGAAGAAGCACAAAGAAATCAACAGTGGAGGGCTTTGACACCTGCTGCCACGCCAGAGGACCTTAGTTCCATTCCTAGGGCCCACATTTTGGGAGAGAACTGATTCCAGTTTGTACACATACACATTGTGTCGTGCATCTGTCCCAACACGTGTATAAACAAACATAATCTTAGAATGAGAAAATGGGGAGGTTTGGACAGCAGTACAGAAATTTTTGAGGTGGTCAGGAGGAGATACAGGTGTGACTGGTTTTGTCTTTTGCCCTTTGGGAGTGGACAGTGAAGTTTCCCCAAGCATAGAAGGGCTGAGTGGACTGTGATGCTAGCGTGAACCTGAAAACAACAGAGGACTGACAGCGTGGGTCGGCTTGCAGCGAGGCTGAGTCTGGGAACACGAACTCAGAGCTAGCCGCAAATCTAACTGCTGTTCCCTGTAAGCAAGGCCAAACATTGCCATCTATGGCATGAGGGAAAAGGGTTCCTAGGTCATAGATTCCCTGTGTGGATTTCCAAGCTAATGTTTGTAAGAGCAGCTAGGAAACAGCTATCATGAGCCAGACGCAGTGGCCCATTCCTAGAACCCCTTGCCCTCGGAAAGCTGAGATAAGAGGATCTTAAGTTCAAAGCCAGCCTGAACTATACAGCAAGATCGGGTCTAGCACATATCATATGCCAAATAAACTGGCATTATATCAGTATGGCTGTGCTACAGGAGAAGCAGGCTGTGTCCCGCCGCCCAGCTAGCTTAACCCCCGAAATAACCACACAGAAATTGTATTAATTAAATTACTGCCTGGCCCATTAGTTCTAGCCTCTTATTGGCTAACTCTTACATCTTGATCTAACCCATTTTTGTTAATCTGTGTTTACCACGAGGTCATGGCTTACCGGGAAAGATTCAGCATGTCTAACTTTGGCGACTCCATGGAGGCTCTCTCTGCCTGCCTTTTTTCTCCCAGTATTCAGTTCTCTTCCCTCCCCCTTGTCTATTTAAGTTCTGCCCTATCAAAAGGACAAGGCAGTTTCTTTATTCAACCAATGAAAGCAACACAAATACAGAAGGACCTCCTACACCATGGCTGGATAAAGAAGGTCCTGTGAGATGCTATTTTTCCAGGAATCAGATGAAATTTTAAAAGTTATAAACCTTTCTAAACCTCAAAAGCCATGTTGGTAAACAATGAAAACTTCCCCCATGAAATTGCTGAAGATTTGAAAACTATGATATCCCACTAGGTGATGGAGAGGTGAGTCAGGTCTCTTCCTTCACAGCTGCTGGAAGCTCCCATGAATACACTCCCCATGAGAGGCAACAAGCCATATGATAAAGATTTTATAATGTCAGAGGACACTCAGGTCTTCAGAGGAGGGGTGGCCAGACCACCCCTGGGCAAGCTGGTTAGCAACACTAAGTCCATGCCTAGTTTCTTTTCCTTTTTTTTTTGGTGTGGGGGGGTGTTTTTTCAAGGCAGGATTTTTTTCTCTGTAGCTCTGGCTATCCTGGAACTCGGTAGACCAGGCTGGTCCTGAATTTAGAGATCTGCCTGCCTCTGCCTCTGCCTCTGCCTCTGGGATTAAAGGCATGCCCCACCATACATCCCTTGATTGGTAATACTCTGACCTTCCCCAGACTTCTGCTAATTCCCAGGTTTACAGTATAATTAGTCCTAGGCTTTGACTGCTGTCTTGGTGCCTCTTCACTACAGGTCAGCTCCTTCCTTTGTAAGAAATTCCTGCAGAGGGAGGGAGTCACAGCCTGGAAGTGCGACCTTACCTCTTGCTTCTTCTCCTACCTTTCCCCCACCTACTGCCACAGTCCTTTAGGCATCCAAGATTCTTTCCTATCTACAAGGCATTTGGGCTCTTCAAAGTAGCTAATCCAGAGTTACACTATATCCTTCCAGACACCCAGGAGAGTACTTTAAGACTGTGCTTTTACAAAGGTTGTCAGTTAAAATGTCACTATTGTCTAAAATGTTTTCATGTTCAGAATTTCCCTAAAGGAATAAATATTCATTTCAGTATTATAACTACCAAAAATTATAAATTTAAATAATCTGCAAAGGATTAATTCATCCCATGTATCATCTCATAGAATGGTCCACAACTATTGAAATGTCACTTTAAGTTGGTTTTATGTATAATGTCTTAGTTAGGGTTATTATTGTTGCAATCAAAGACCATGACTAAAGCACAAAAGGGTTTATTTGGCTTATGCTTCCAAATCACTGATCATCACTGAAGAAAGTCAGGCTAGGAACTGAAACAGAGCAGGATCATGGAGGCAGAAGCTGATGCAGAGGACACGGAGGGGTGCAGTTTACTGGCTCCTTAAGTGTTTTGTGCCTGGAAAATCCATGACTGATTAGCTAGTCCATACAAGTCATGCTACCGTACAAATCATTTTGCCTGTGCTGACCATTGCAGGTTAGCCCACTATGTGTATTGTTTTGTCTACGCAGCCCATTATGATAACTATACTCACTCTGCCTCTGCTATCACCTTGCCTGTACTACCTTGGAGCCCAATTAAACTCATTGGATTTAACTCATCCAATTGAGCAGCAGCATCTCCAACTCTAAGGCCTGTCGCAAGGAAAGGGACAACAAAACTTTTCAAATATGGCAGTGACCCTTAAACCATGTGGGTCTTAAAGATTAGTGAAGGGCATAGGTTCTGGGCCTTCCTGTTGTGGTGGATTAGCTTTTATATAGCGTGCCAACTCTAACATTGCAATTTCCCTGAGCCTGAAAATCCCCTAATTAGAACAATGATAAAGGATATCAGGCATCTCCAACTCCTTTTCAGTACTCCATCTTTTGACAAATGCTTCAACCAACCCTTCAAACAAACTTCTGACATATTTTTTTTAACTGTGGAAGCTACCACATTAAGCCAAGAATCTCCACAGAATGGTTTCATATCAATAGACTCAGCCTGATGCAGTTTTATGTTCCTTCCACCATCATTCCACAACCTTAAAATCCATTCCCACACGCATTTCACAGACTTTTACTTGAATGAATTAGCAAACTCATTAAGCTCTTTAGTAGTATATGCGCTGCTGGGGGAGGGGGCTTGTTGGTTCCCTGCAGCTCGGCTAGCTAAGACCCAAAATACACAGAAACTGTATTATTTAAATCACTGCTTGGTCCATTAGCTCTAGATTCTTATTGGCTAACTCTTTTTGTTTGTTTGTTTGTTTTTGTTTTTGTTTTTTTCGAGACAGGGTTTCTCTGCAGCTTTGGAGCCTGTCTCGGAACTACCTCTTTTAGACCAGGCTGGCTTTGAACTCACAGAGATCCACCTACCTCTGCCTCCTGAGTGCTGGGATTAAAGGTGTGCGCCACCACCGCCTGGCTCTTATTGGCTAACTCTTACATATTAATTTAACCCATTTCTACTAATCTGTATTTAGCCATGTGGCAGTGGCTTCCCAGCAAAGTTTCAGCATGTCTGACTCTGACAGCGGATCCACGGTGTCTCCCTCTTTGCTTTCCTTCTCCCATCATTCAGTCCAGTTTTCCCAGCCTACCTAAGTTCTGCCCTATCAACAGGCCAACCTTTTTCTTTATTCATTAACCAATAAAAGCAACACAGAGACAAAAGGACCTCCCACACCAGTGTACCTCCTCATGGACTGCACTTCCTATCTCCCCTCTAGGAACCTACCCAGCCTTAAGGTCCAACGGCAGCTATTGGTAGACCCTGAGGGACATCAGTACTGTCTTGTCTGGCATCTCCTTCAAAGAAAGTCACTGCTGCTTTAGTAGACAATTGTAGTGATATTTCATTTGTATTTTAATAAATAAAACTTGCCTGAAGATCAGAGAGGAAAATAGCACCCCTTGTTAGCCTTACAGACCAGGCAGTGATGACACACACTTTTAATCCCAGTAACCCCACTAGTTTGCCATAAAAACTGGGCGGTAGTGGTGTATGGTTTTAATCCCAGCCCTAGAGAGGAATATAAGATAGGAGGAGACAGCTCTCAGACACAGTCTCATTCTGAGGATTCCTGGAAGCAGGATCACCATTTCAGACTGAGGTAGAGGTAAGAGCCAGTGGCTGGCTGTTTTGCTTTTCTGACCTTCAGGCTGAACCCCAATATCTGTCTCTGGGATTTTATTAGTCATGCTATGGACAAAAAAAGATTAATTCCTCAGTCAGAGGTGAAAAAGGCACTGTTACAAGGGGCGGGGTGAGAGTATATCTGCTGAGGGTGAAGAGACACTGCCATTGGGGAGATTGAACCCTTGAGAGTCTGAGGGTTCAAAATTCTCAGCTTCAATAGTGTCCTCCCACACATCTCTATCGCCAGTAACAGGATCCCATTCTTTACCAAGTAATTTCCTTCCTTTAACGGCTGACACCCTCTGAGGCTGGAACTTGAATTTTTTTTTTCGAGACAAGGTTTCTCTGTGGGTTTGGAGCCCATCCTGGAACTAGCTCTTGTAGACCAGGCTGGGCTCGAACTCACAGAGATCCGCCTGCCTCTGCCTCCTGAGTGCTGGGATTAAAGGCGTGCGCCACCACCGCCCAGCAGGACTTGAAATTTTTATGTAGCTCATCCAACCTTATAATGAGGGCTTTGGTTTGATTTTCTGAAACTTGGGTTCTATGGCTGCTGGAGGGAAAAGTCTCTTCCAGGGCACCTTAGACTGTTTATGTGCATCTGGAGCTGGTCAGTTTTATCACTGAATGCATTGTTGTCCTTCCCCATATACTTATACTTCTTTTGCTCTAGAATCACTTCCAGTACCAAAACCTGTATTAGTCAGGGTTCTCCAGAGGAACAGACTTATAGAATGAAATGTATGTGTGTGTGTATATTATGGTATTTATTACTTATGTGTTTGTTTTATATGATATTATATATAACATATATAATGTAGAATATAATATATTCTAATAAATGCTATATTTATGATATATATTAGAATGACTTACAAGCCATAGTCCAGCTAGTCCAACAATGGCTGTCTACCAACAGAAGACCCAAGAATCCAGTAGTTGTTCAGTCTATGAGTCTGGGTGTCTCAACTGGTCTTCAGTATACTCCAGAATCCTGAAGAAGTAGGCTCTAATGCCAGTGAAAGAATGGACTTCCCAGCGAGAGTGAGCACAAGCTGCAAAGAAAGCAAGCTTACTTCTTCCTTGTCCTTTACATAGGCTGCCAGCACAAGGTATGGCCCCAAAGTAAAGGTGGATCTTTCCACCTCAGAAGATCCAGATTAAAAGTGGCTCTTTTCACTTCAAATGATTTAATTAAGAAAAATCCCTCCCAGGAGTACCTAGCTGCTTGGATTTTAGTTAATTCCTGATGTAGTCAAACTGACAACCAAGAACAGCTATCACAACGTGTGTGTGTGTGTGTGTGTGTGTGTGTGTGTGTGTGTGTGTGTGTGTGTTATGCAATAATGATTAAGGAAGAATAGAGTAAGAAGAGGTCATAAATTTGAGAGAGAGAGTGGGAGGACATATAAGGAGATAGAAGGGGAAGAAGGATGAAAGTGGTGTAAATATCATATTCATGTGTAAGATTCTCAGAAGAAATAATTCTTTTAAAATGTGACCTCAAAACATGTAACATGGGCCTTTTATATAATACTTTTTGTTTTGTTTTTTGTTTGTTTTTGTTTTTCAAGACAGGGTTTCTCTGTAGCTTTGGAGCCAGTCCTAGAACTCGCACTGTAGACCAGGCTGGCCTCGAACTCACAGAGAACTCACAGCTTCCCGAGTGCTGGGATTAAAGGTGTGCACCACCATACTTTTAAAAATATGCCAAGAGAGGCTCAATATAGCCTAATAGTAGAGCACTTACTTACCTATCATGTACAATACCCTGGGTTTGATCCCAAGCATTGCCAAAATAACTACATTATAAATATTATTCCAATGTAAAAAGAATTTTTAAAAACTTGAAAAAGGATAGGCTTTAATCTCACTTCCCACCACGGTTTTAAAAAACAGAGATGGATTGGAAGATTATAGAACGCAGTGCAGAATGTTACAAAGGGAAAATCTGTATTTCTCTACTTCCTTTCTACCTTCTCCACATGCACAATTGCTTATTATACTTCCTAATTCAAAAAGGCATAAATCTGCATAAACTCATAGCTATCTTTAATTTTACACAAAAGGAGACATTTACATTTGTGAGAAAGAAATTTACATTGCTTTTTCATTTTACTCACTTATAGTCTGTTTTAGGGGTCTTTTAATATTAATATGATATTATATATGTATACAGGCAGTGTCTAATATGGAATATGTATTATATGTAATATTCTGTCATATCCATATGCCCCAATTTATTTAACTAGTCTCCTATCTTTGGAAACTGTGCTTACTATATTTCTTCCAAACAATTGCTCCAATTTACACTTCGGCCTACAATGTTTTCACATTCTCATCCATACTGAGCCTTACCCAAAGTTGCAATGTAAACTTAAAAGAAATAAAGCTCAATATAAAAGTGTAAATAAAGGAATTCAACCAGCAACTGATAAGAACCTAATATGTAACTTAAAAATCACAGCAGAGTTCTGTACTCTGTGAATTAATTTAATACGAGGATTCTCTGACTTCAGCCTAATAATGTGGCCCAGAAGATAAAGACATCAGCAACTATCAATGAAAAGAGAACACGGGAGTGAAGGGTCATGCCACTGGAGAGGCTGAGGCAGGAGAATCACCACCAGTTCGGACCAGCTCAGGGTACATTACAAGAACCTATCTAAAAGCAATAAATAGAGAAAAGAATTAGAGAAATAATGTTTACAATAAATCTAAAGAGAAGAACGGAGCTCAGAATAAGAAATTATTTGTTTAGCCTTTAGAACGCGGGCTATTTTACTTGAGTTTGTAATTATAACAGCTACCATTTGTTGCTGTTTAGTATATCCTATGAATAAGGCCGATGGACTTGGGGTGCATTCTCTAATTTAATCTCCATAACAATCTAGGTAGATGTGTTTCCCAGGCATTTTATGGAAGAGAAGATCAAACCTGCACCTGCATGAGATAGATTGCTAGCACTGTAGTTCTCCCCACAGTCGCCGAATCCATCAGTCTTTCTTGTAATATTCCTAAAAAGTAAGCGTTCTTCTCAACATCTTTTCAGGCTATGAAATTAAGGCACACAGGGCTTACATTCTTTGCACAAGGTCACACAATGGGGGGAGAGAGAGAGCAAGAACACAGACCTGGGGCATTCTACTCAGAGCCCAAGCCAGGAGTGCATTGGTTGATTGGCCATGGTGAGTGCCTTGGTTGATTTCTGACCCTAATAGGATGCAGAAAGAGGAAAGAGCTGCAGAAGCCCAACTGCTGTGAGAGATGGACTGGAGAGGCAGGGACTCCGAAGCACTGGAGAATGGACCAGTGGGGGAGAGACTGGAATAAAGTGGGAGGAAATGAGTCACATCGCAGAGGAAGATGGTTAATTAGATGCTTCAGTCATGGCCCTCTTACCCTTCCTCTCTCCAAAGCATTTTCCTTTTCTTCCAGCCAGAACTCCCAGCCAAGCCTTTATTCCTTTCCTTTTGATTATTTTAGGGGCCTGCTTCAGGATGCTTCTGCTAGGAATGTGATCACTCCTGTGTAATGTGGACTTGAGAAAGGATGATACGAGCACATTTTGAATTTCAAACAGTACTTGTCCATCCCTCAGTGATGCACCAATCAAAGGAGACTAAGATAGTGGTTATCAAGCAGGGTGCAAGAGAAAAGACACATACCCTCTACTTTTTTTCTCGCATAAATGAAGAGAGAAGTTCAGTTGACATTTTTCAGCTACCCTGCCACTTCTTTCTCCAGCATTGTGACTAATTGCTCCCTCCTATAATTTCCAGCCATTGACTCTTGAAATATTGCCCTGATATCCCTTTTCCCTTCTCTGATGTGCTTTCCGTTCCCCTGGAGCAGCATCTCTTCCTCTGTTGCTCTTAAATGACCATATGCCCCAAAGTTTACTCATCTTCCAAGTCTCCCTCTGTTTGTTCCCGGTTCAATCTCAGATGTTCTTAGAATCCTTCAGATGTCAGTCTGCAAAACTGAGAGGACCACATCCTTTTCACTTACACTGTTTCCATCCAGGAGTACGTCGTTAAGCTGCTAATATTCTTTTGGTTCTGGGCTGTGACTTACTTCTGAGAAGGTCACATGGGTCAGATCTACCAACTCCCTCTTCTCTGAAGATTGGAAGCTCTATGCTGTTACTTCAGCTCTGCTCTGGACTTTGCTCTTTGTCTGGTTTCATGACTACCCAACCCTGGAACTATGACACTTACAAGTCATTTGGGAAATTTTCACTTAGCCTAGTCTAGCCAATAACAATGTGTCAGTGTTTCCTAATTTGATTGCATACTGGATTATACTGAGATCCTTTAGAAAATACTAATACCTGGCCCCTGCTCAACCCAGGCATGCTATTTTATTGGTATGGGGTATCCTATGCATGAGGCTGATGGACTTCGGGTGCATTCTCTAATTTAATCTCCATAACAATTTAGATAGATGTATGTTTCCTGGGCATTTTATAGGTATGGGATATTGAATTTATTTTATTTTGAAAGACCCGGATAAATCCAGACCTCTCTAGCAGGAAGAGAAGAGCCAAAAATCTGGGTTAGCCAGGTCAGTGACTTTGTTTCAGAAACTAGCTGAAGATAAAGTTAGATTTTAATCTTGAGAATAATCTTGAGAAACAGGGAGTTACTCCCTTGTGATGATCACTGGTATTTTCAGAATTTTCTAATGACACCCTCCACCCCCTTTGGATTACAGGGTTGTGGTTTCTTCCCTTAAAAACCCCTTCCCCCAGCTACTGCGTGGGCTATGAGTCTCGACCCCAGCGCTGGTACTTGTCAATAAACCTCGTGTGATTGCAGCAAGGATGGTCTCTTGTCAGTTCCTGGGGGTTCGTGTTATCCTGAGACTTGAGTGAGACTCTCCCTGATCCGGAGGTCTTTCAATTTCATTTGGGTTTTCAAGATAGGGCTTTGTTGTGTAGCCCAGGCTGGTTTTGACCAGGTGATTGTAAGTATAGTCCATTGTGCCCAGGCTGACTTTGAATTTTTCAAGAGCTTTTATATAGCGGACATAGCAGACGATTCCAATGTGTATCAAATGTGACAGCTGGAGGAACTACTATTCTTTATTGCAGTCATCCACAAACATTAGCTCTTAGAGAGACTTCTAGGTCCTTCATTAGACCTCAATCAGTTTGTTCTAGCTAGTATCCTTTTTCCTAAGTGTCGAGGCAAAAAGAACTATTCACTGGCTGGATCTTCCCTTTGCCTCTGAAAGACAGCCCACAGCATCTATGCAGACCTGTGTTCTGAGTTTTAGGCTCAAGCACAGAAGATCCCATAAGGCTTCAGATCATTTTTTGACTCAATATCAACACAGCCCAAACTGAATACTTCAAGTGGGGGAGGGCTCCTGCTTCTCTGTCTCTCGCAGGTGAACGCCACCCTTATTCACACAAACCCCTGAGCCAACTTACTCCTTCAGACTCCTCTGGACCTCACAAGCCATGTTGTAACCAAAATGATGGCATTAAACTCCATCCGGTCAGCTTCCTCTGCTTTGAGAACTACAATGTTAGTTTGAATATGTAGTCTTTTCCAGCTCATTATTTCTAGTAAACCAACATCTCCTGTGCCAAGATCTGTTTTCTCAAACCCGATATTGGTGCTTGTGAGTTGTTAAAGATGAAAATATGATATAGTCACTACTTGTCTTTCAGTTCTTGGATGGCAGCATTTTGCCTTTTAGGGTAAAATTGAAACTGCTTGGCCCTTCATGAGTTTTGCTTGCAGACCCATCTCCTGCCACAGTTTCCCTTCCGTGTGAGTCTCCTGGGACCTGGGTTTCAAAGGCTGAACCCCCTTAAGCTAAAATTTTTGGTAATTGTTTTCTTGATTTTTGTTTTGTTTTTGTTTTCTCAAGATACAGTTTCTATGTATTCTGGAGCTTGTCTTGGAACTCAATTTGTTGACCAGGCTGTCCTTGAACTCACAGAGATCCTCCAGTCTCTGCCTCCCTAGTGCTGGGATTAAAGGCGTGTGCCACCAACCCTTGAGCTAAAATTTAACAATCCTAGGAGGATCCTGTTATCTCCCAAGTTTGAGGAACACAGCCCTCAGGCACGCCCATGGCATTTTAGAGAACCTTCCAGGGTGCCAGATACCTACACTGTTGTGACCGGACAGCAGTGATAGCCTGTGCGTTTCTGATGGATTTTGGATGTTTGCCATTGTTTAGGGGTTTTTTTTTTTTACAAGTTGTTATTGGTTTTGGTCAGGAAAAAAGCTGAACAAAGGAGATTAAATTCAAGGATCTCTTTCTGAAGTGAAAAGGGGGGTATAGTATAGAAATAATGGGATAAAAAGATTGATCATTGAGTTTACTTTTGAGCATTGCTAGTCTTAAATATTTTAGATTCTATGGATTTTAAATATTGATATATATTTAAGGCTATTTTGTTTTAGTGTATACATGGTTCTTCTCTTGTTTAAGGTATTGTACCTGTACAGATAATTTAAAAATGTAAAGTTTTAGTCCTTGAAAACTTTTCAGGGTAATAAAAAAAAGACAGGTTAGTAGGTAGTCATCTATAACAATCAAACTTACAGTCATGTTATGTATGTTTTTAAGGTCAAACAGAAATATATTTTAAATAGATAGATGGTCTTCAAATACTTCAAACACCTACAGAGTATAGCATTTAAAATGTTTTAATAACACAAGGCTTTTCATGACAGTGAGACATACCTGTTCCTGGCAGTACCAATTTACTGCAAAGAAAGAATGATGGGTATTGAAGAACTTTGATATGGAGTTTGCTTTCAATGTGGAAAAGCAAGCCATTTGGGCAAGAAACTGCCTTAACTGCTGACAGTATACTATACAAACAGGACAAGTGGGACACAAAGGGATGATGTGGGATTCCTCTCTGTATGCTATGAATATGTTTTATTACCATTGGTTAATAAGGAATATTCTTTGGGCCTATGGCAGGACAGAATAAAGCCAGGTTGGAAATCTGAACAGGGATATAGAGAAAGTAGGCAGAGTCAAAGAGATACCATGTAGCTGCCAAAGGAGACAGATGCTGGAACTTTACCCAGTAAGCCACAGCCTTGTGGCATTACACAGAATAGAAATGGATTAATTTAAAAAGTAAGAGTTAATTAATAAGAAATCTAAGCTAATAGGCCAAGCAGTGTTTTAATTAATATAGTTTCTGTGTGATTAGTTCAGGTCTTGGAGGCCAGGAAATGAACAAGCAGTCTCTACCTACAAAGGAATATGACTGCCAAACTTTGCCAGGACAAGGTGGGACAATCAGTCCTTCAAAATTCCTGCTTCACAGAAAAGTCTGTCAGATATTCTCAACCTGTAGACTGAAGTTAGATGCCCCAACATTGCAAAGGAATCTTGGGTGACTGTCCAGGCAACCATCTGTTTCTACCATTTCTTATGGCTTTTGAAGTTGTTTGCTCTGCACTTCCTGTTTACTCAGGAAATATTATATCCTTCTTGGGTCTCTGATGTAGTTGAAGATAAGATAATTAAAGTCAGTTTTCCTTTTTACCAAATTCACAAAAGAAATTTAGATGAGAGGTGTAAAGTTTATAAGGTTGAGAGACATAAAAGTTTTCTAAGAAGATGTTTTAACATCTCAAAAGATATTTTTAGGATGGTAATACAAGTCATGATAGAAAATGGTTTAGGTATAAAACTTTGAACTCACTAAGATAGGATAGATAATACAGTTCTTTCTCCAAATTTACCAACAAATGAACTGGACATTGTGAATGTAGTTCTTACCTGATAATTGTTCTTATTGTATAGTTTTACTATGTTAGAGTTAAAACCTTTCCTTTTTACTTAAAAGGGGGAAACGTTATGAGATATCTGTACACTGTGTGAAGGTGTATTGCTATGATTGGTATAATAAAGAGATGAATGGTCAATAGCTAGGAAGGAAGAGGTTAGGCAGAACTTCTAGAGACAGAAAGGACTCTGGGAAGAAGAAAGCTTGATTATCAACCAGAAAAGGAGAG
>PVIU01027656.1:0-20126 GCA_004026605.1 Ondatra zibethicus | reverse complement strand
GTGGGAATGTTTAAAACTATGGTAAATACAGGTATTTTACAGGTTCTAAATATGTCATCCCAGGATGAGGATTTTGAGTGGAACACAAGTTAGAACCAGCAGTTACAAGAGAGTTCTCTGCCTATTCCTTTCGTGTGTGTGTGTGTGTGTGTGTGTGTTTACATTTTATTGTACGCATATGGGGGTCTTGCACGCATGTATGTGAGCTACATGCATATGGTGTGATGGAGACCAGAAGAGGGCATTGACTCCCATGTAACTGGAGTATGGACGGTTATGAGCTACCATGTGGGTGCTAGGAACTGAACCCATGTCTTCTGCGAAAGCAGTCAGTGCTCTTAACTGTTGATCCGCTATCCTTGTTTTGTTTTTAATTTTGAAAAGTACCTCTTGGGGATGTTCATACATGCTACTGTTGTGCTGTGTCACGGGACCCCCAAACAAGGCCACCACAGAGCAGGTATCGATGCAAACACATCGAAGTTAATCGGTTACAAGTTAGCTAACTTGGACTGCAATCCAACACACGGAAGCAGTGGGTGGAGGAAAAACGGCTCTGAGCTCTCAGGGTAATGAGTTTCTAAAGGGAAAACTGCAAGCGGGGTGGCATAAGCCTTGGCATTTTGGGACTGGGTAAAAGTAGACAACTTCTGAATTCGTTGGCTGGGGTATAGGGGAATTTTAAAACAGTCAAAACAGGGCTGGAGAGGCTAAGAACACTGACTTCTCTTCCAGAGGTCCTGAGTTCAATTCCCAGCAACCACTTGGTGGCTCACAACCATCAGTAATGAGATCTGATTACCTCTTCTGTCTTGAAGGCATACATGCAGGAAGAACCCTGTATACACAATAAATAAGTCTTCAAAAAAAAAAAAAAACCACAGTCAAAACAGTGGTTAATCAGGTACCTACAAGGACATTTGAAGCAAGCAGATGCAAACAGATGTTGTTTGGAGACCCTGGTGGGGCCACTTTGACCAAGGCTGGTACAGTTTCTTGGGAATGTTTATGACTTTGCTGGACTGCGTTCACTCCCCTAGTTAGGTCCTTTCTAAAATGGAGTTTGTCCTGCTCCTTCACTACAATATATTTTGATCACACTCACCCCCACTACAACTCACTTAGATTCACCTCCACCCTTTTCAGACTTCAGATACATTTTTTAAAAATAACCCACTGAGTCCAGTTTGTATAGCCCTTATAAATGGTTATAGAACTGACCTACCAGGGACTAAATCCTAAAGAAAAGATTATCCCCACTCTAACAGCCATCATTTGCCAATAGCTCTTTAGATTGGGGTGGATCCTCCATCACTGGTTGTTCCACCATAGAATGCTGAGTGGCTCGATCTTGTACAGCTTTTCTTTCCTTTTATTAAGATTATAATATAAACCACAGCAGCTGGGAGTGCATGAGCGCAACAGCCATGCCACGTCCAGAGAACACCACTTTGCCCCAGTCCCCTCCCCAGCTTCTGGTTCTTACCATCTTTCTGCTTCCTTTTTGATGTTCCCTAGCTTTGGGGAAGGGGATATGTCTTAGGGTTTCAGTGGCTGTGAAGAAACACCATGACCACAGCAAGTATTATAAAGGAAAACATTTGAGAAGCTTACAGCGTCAGAGGTTTAGTCCATTATCACCATGGCAGGGAACACGGTGCTGGAGTAGTAGCTGAGAGTTCTACAGTTCATCTGCAGGCAACAGGAAGTGAACTGAACAGGCTGCATTTTGTTTCCTGTTTTTGTGGGTCTAGAAGCCCTCTTTTTTTTTAAGCTTTTTAATTTTGGTTTTTTTTGTTTGTTTGTTTTTTTGAGACAGGGTTTCTCTGTAGCTTTGGAGCCTGTCCTGGAACTAGCTCTTGTAGACCAGGCTGGTCTTGAACTAACAAAGATCCGCCTGCCTCTGCCTCCCAAGTGCTGGGATTAAAGGTGTGCACCACCACCACCTGGCGCTTTTTAGTTCTTATGTGGATTCATGCCCCCAGAAGGTGGACATCATTATGCAAATAGAGACTGTTCTTCATTCCCAGCTGCCTAGACCCAAATAATCACACAGAAACTATGTTAATTACAACATTGTTTGGCTTAGTAGCTCAGGCTTTTTATTAACTAACTCTTATATCTTAAATTAACCCATTTCTATTGTTCTGTGTATTACCACAAGGCTGTGGCTTACCGGGTAAGGTTCTGGCATCTGGCTCCTTCTGCAGCTATATGGTGTCTCTTTGACTCTGCCTATTCTCTCTCTATATCTCTTCCAACAAGGCTATATTCTGCCCTGCCATAGGTCAAAGCGGCTTTATTCATTAACCAATAAGAGCAACACATAAACAGAAGGACCTCCCACATAAAACACTGAGTGAAACATGAGCAAAGGAGACCTCAAAGCCCACCCCACAGTGACCCACTTCCTCCAACAAGGCCACACCTATTCCAACAGAGTCACACCTCCTATTACTGCCCTCCCCCATGAGTTTATGGGGGCCAACTACATCTGAACTGCCACAGGGTGTGATGTAGATGTCCCATTTGTGACTGAGCACTCCACAGACACTTTTAGTCGTGAGTTTCTGTATTAACTGCCATTCGCCACACAAGGAAACGTCTGGTGAGGTAGGCCTGAGAGCTGTAGTAATCTAGATATCCATTTAATAAAATAATAGCAGTAGTTCAACCAAGGCACCTAGAAGTTCCCCAACCATGAGTTCTTGGTCATGGACTACTAAGCATGAATTTTTTCCTATAGAGTAGACCTTAAACCTGATCACAAAGCAGTTGGTTACCCCATGACATTTATGCCACGATTGCACCCATGGACACATCTTGCTCGGATACTCATTATTATAGCTCGTAGAGTTCACAGCTGGATAAGACTGTCAAGCTGGGCATGGTGCCTTTACTCCCAGCACTCAGGAGTTAGATGCAGATGGAGCTCCGTGAGTTTGAAACGAGCCTGCTCTATATAGCAAGCTCCGGGGCTACCTGAGAGACCTCGATCAGAAACAAACCACCAAACAACAGCAAAAATAAAACCAACAACAACAAAAGACTTAAGTGCACTCTGAACAATCAAGTTTTATTTTTCTTATTAGACTTTTTATTTCACACATTTTTGACATGGCTTCCTTTTGGTTTTTCAGAGACGATCTATCACACAGCACAACACAGCATGGTAATCTGTCATAAAACTGTCTCCAGGTGCTCATAGATCCAGGGGATCACAGCCGCTAAGACTTCCTTTCTTCCAGGGACCTACAACCTCCTCAAGCAAACACCCTGCCCAGGATGCCTGAGGAAGCTGTGGTTTGAGAGCGTGGTGCAGTTCACAAGCACGGACAACAGAGGGCGCGCTTCCCTTAGGAGTAAGAGCTCTCGACGAGGCTGCCAGTTAGGTCAAGGGCGTTATGGACAATAGGTTGCATCTACTGAGACTCAACAATAAGGAATTGAGCAATCACTTTGCAGCTTGAAGCAACGTGAATACCGAGGACAAAGCCAACAAGCTGCTTCCCAACGCCCCGTCCCAGCATAGCTTTGGCGCGCCAAAAGTTACAGTGGGGCTCCATGTAGGGACATGACAACCCCGCCCTAGAGGCGCTGGAAGCTGCTTGCTACTATTCTAGCATTACAGTCCATGGGGTCCTGAGACTGATTTGGCTTCTCTGCTTCTCTCAGGGAAAGCTGACCCAAAGGCCAACACCTCCGTTTGGTTTACGTGGCTGCCAAAGTGCCTGAAAAACCTGCCTGCCTCCCTCGGTGCTGCCATGAAACAGAATCTAAGAAAACAGCTGACAAATGCAGCCAGGACAAAGTTAAACGCCCCAGGCAAAGTCTCTTTCTGTCCGTCTGTCTGTGTGTCTTGTGCCACCCTGCCCACCATCTTTGGACAAGCCCAGTTCCTGTGGCCCAGTAGCCCTTACAGAGACCGCAGAGGAGGTCTGGAGTCACTGTAAACTGCCAGTATGTCCTGTCACAGTCCCTAGTGTTCCTAATGTGACTGCAACCTCTTCAGACTAGTCTACTTAGGATCTCTCCTGGATCAGACCTGGCCCACTAGCAAGGAGTCGTTTTCCCAGTGCGGTCCAGACATAACCTCTGCCTCCAAGGGCATCAGTGTGCAGGCAGACATGAGTCCAAAGCATGCAGTGGGTTAAACAATGGTAAACTTGCCCCGTGAATGCTAATATAATTACTATCTCTGGAAGGTCAAATGAAATGGTAAAAAAAAAAAAAAAAAAAAAAAAAAAGCCAGGCAGTGGTGGCACATGCCTTCAATCCCAGCACTCAGGAAGCAAATTTGGACAGATCTCGGAGTGTGAGGTCAGCCTGGTCTACAGAATAAGTTCCAGGATAGCCAGGGCTACACAGAGAAACCCTGTCTTGAAAAACAAAACCAACAACCCATACACTACATGGAGACACATTTTAATAGCTGTACCTATTAAAGGCTTTAAGTCAATCTTGCTGAAAACTAAAAAACAAGCACCCTTTGTTCCAGACTGATACTTCATGTGTGTGTGTGCCATGTGACCCTCAGTTACTAATGTCCTGTTGAGACATACTCTACGGGCGGGGTAGGATGGTAAAGGCTGTGGCACATTAATGACATCGCCTAGGGAGATGTGGACACTCGCAGCCACCGGTAGTTGCAGTGAAGCAAGGTGGGCAGATTGGCTTCACATCATCCTGACCCTTTTTTTTCTAATTTTGTGGTTTTTGAGACAAGGTCTATGCAGCCTTGGAATTCTCTGTAGACCAGGCTGACCTTGAACTCAGAGATCCACCTGCTTCTGCCTCCCGAGTACTGAGATTAAAGACCAGTGCTACCACCTGGTTCCATTCTGGCTTTTTTGGATTGGTTTTAGTCTACAGAACTGGCTGCAGACAGTATCCAGCTGATGCTGGATGGAGAGAGAAAAAGGGTATCTTTTGCTGAGACTAAGCCGTGCTCCTTCCTGCTAATAGCCCAGTCTCAGGAGGGTTGGAAGATGCTGTACTTGACCTAAGCAACCCACAGCCTTGCATCTCTCTCCTCCAACATCCAGGAATTAGTTTACCAATTCAGCTTTCCCATTGTTGACCTTGTCTAAAGACTCTGCCTAATGACACGGAGAGAGCGGGGTTAACCTGAAGGGGTCTGTGGTGGTTTGAAAGAAAATGGTCCCTAAAGGGAATGGCACTATTAGGAGGTGTAGCTTTGTTGGAGGAAATGTCACCATGGAGTTGGGCTTTGAGGTCTCATATATGCTCAAGATACCACTCAGTGTCTCAGACCATTTCCTGTTGCCTAAGGTCAAGATGTAGGAACTCCAGCTCCTTCTCCAGCATATCAGCCTTCATGCTGCCGTGTCCCACCACGATAACTAAACTTCTGAACTGTAAGTGAGCCAACCCAATTAAATGTCCTTCTTAATAAGAGTTGCTGTGGTCATGGTGTCTCTTCATAGCAATAGAAAGCTTAAGATGGGGCAGGGGCCCATCTTATTTCATTGTTCAGTCTGACATGTGTGAGAGCCTCAGACTCACTTCATGTATTGGTATTTCTGCCAGAGAGGACACATCGATCACCACTGATAGCGGTCTCCCTAAATGGCATTGACTTGCTACCTGGGAGCTCCTGCTTCTCACATAGGTGTTTCCCCCTCCCACCCTACACGCTTGCTTCCTCACCATTTGATGGCATGCTCTAGGTTCTCACCCATTCCCACTCACAGTTCCAAGGTCACGGGCACTGCCATGAAGCCTGGTGGGCTTGCCCATCTGGTCCTCGTGTAGCTTTCCCACCCTGCGCCTGTCGCCTCACGGGCACCAGGAATCTACACTCAGTGGGCTCTGGGGGAATGGGCCCACGAGAGGTTGTTATACATTGGAGGTCACAGGCAGAAACTTCTGCCAACAAAACAAAAGCCTTAGCATGTCAAGCGGCATCTCAAGTCTCCACTTTCCTGCAGACACTTCCTTTGAGTCTCCAGTTCAGGTACTCGTCATGAGTAGTCTCAGTGGTGACTGCTCTGGCCTCTGGGGGGTCTGCTTTATTTATTTATTCATTTTTTGTTTTTGGTCTTTTGAGACAGGTCTTGCTATGTACTGCTGGCTGTCCTGGAACTATGAAGATCAAGTTGGCCTTCAACTCACAGAGATCCGCTGGCCGCTGCCTCCTGAGTGCTGGAATCAAAGGCGTGTGCTATGACCACTGGCTCTGTAAATGGCTTTTCAACCAGGTAAAACCTGTCTAAGTTATGGGGTAGCCTGACAAGAGCATTTCTGGTTTCTCTAATAGGTGAGCAATCCTAGTGAATTGTGGGAGATGGTTTAAATAGCAAGAACAAAAAATCAGTAATGAACTGTGCACAGTAAAGTGCCTATATAATGTTAGTATTATTTTAAAATATTACAACAAAGCATTTGAATATCTTCTTATAAAAGAAATGGAAAATCACTAATATGCTTTACTAATTTAAGCATTATATAATGTAAATACATTGAAATATCACATGTATCTCATAATATATAATTTTTACATTTTTATGTATTATAATTATTATTTTTGGGTTTTTTTTGGTTTTTCGAGACAGGGTTTCTCCATAGCTTTGGATTATTTTTGTTTTTTCAAGACAGGGTTTCTCTTGCTATCCTGAAACTAGCTCTGACTATCAGGTTGGCCTCATACTCACAGAGATCCACCTGCCTCTGCCTCCCAAGTGCTGGGATTAAAGACATGCTCCACCTTTGCCCAGCTGTGCATTATTTTTAAAAGAAGGGATGGACAGACTGATGCCACTGTTCTTTACCAGTTTCCCTTTCAGCTTCATGAAGTAGAACCTGATCACTCTGACACAGCACACTGAAGGTAAAGACCTGAATGATCAAAAAAGCAGCAGAGAAACAAGTGACCTCCTTCCCTCCAATCCAAAAAAGCCAAGACCCTCTGCTAAGCCCCGCCCTCCTACTTCTTGTGTCTCTCTGTCCTTAGTCCTCCAAAACCTCTATGATTAGTTTTGGTCAGCAAATAGCTAGCTCCGCCCTCTGATTCAAAGCAAACTTTATTGGCAGTCTCAGGAGTATAAGAGTGCGAACAAAATATCACAGAACAGCATACCACAGTGATAACTAGTTGAGAACCACAAGGAAGAATCTATGCAGAATACCATGCTGTACTTGTGTGACAAAATGTTGGAGATAAACTCACTGCAGACAAAAGAACAGAAATCCGCCTGATGTTTTCCCAGGACGCCCATGGACAGTTCTGCAGTAAGGGCAGGCTAGGAACCAGAGGTTCAGCAGCTTTCCTGAGGGGGCATTAACCAAAACACAGGCCCACACCTGACTGACCCCCTGCTGTGGACAACAGGGCTTTTATCATCTGGTTAGCTGACAAAAGGCAGGCCCCAAAAAACCTTGAGAGCAGTGGTTCTCAACCTTCCTAGTGCTGTGACCCTTTAATACAGTTCCTTATGCTGTGGTGACCCCCAACCATAAAATTATTTCATTGCTACTAGATAACTGCAACTTTGCTACTGTTATGAATCATAATGAAAATATCTGAGTTTTCCAACTGTGAAAGCCATTCGGCCCCCCAAAGGGGTCATCATGACCCACAGGTTGAGAAACGCTGTGACAGGATGCTACCAGCAAAGCTGTCGAAATGAAGATGATGTTAGGGGAAAGTGTGTGGAAGCCAGTGAGAATTCTGAAGGCAGGGACTCGATGACCACCAGACAAGATGAATGCTATGTGGACAGAAATAAAAATGACCCGAGTGGGAGGGTGGGTGGGGGATTTTGCTAACTTGGAGCACCACAGAAGAAGCTGGCCAGCTGCATTCTTAACGGATCCCTCAAGAAACGAGTGAGCGGGCAAACAAGCAAGTGGGCCAGCACGGACCCCGACTGGCCCAGTCTTGGGACTTCCTTGTTCCTCAGAGCTCTCTACTTCTCTTGGAGCAATAGGAGTATGTCAGGCTCAGAGTCAGTTTAGACTCAGCTACTGAGTGGTAGTGAGATGCAGACACAGCTTAAGTGCTCCGAAGACCTGAGGAGAGGCTGTTCCTGCAGTTACTTATTTGAAGATCACCCCATAATCATTCAGTCCAGGAGATCTTCCTAAGTACTACATCTCAGAATGCATGGTGAAGAGTCGGAGGTAAGTCTTGTGTATCTGCATATATGTGCTAGGTGCTATTTTGAGTATATGCTGAGAAAATAAAATGGTACAAATCTGAGCCTACCAGGGTAATCAGAAAGCATCTTATTGCCAGGCATCGTGGCAAATGACTGTAATCCCGGCAGTGGGGAGGTTGGAGGCTGGAGATCAGGAGTTCAAGGCCATTCTTGATGTAGAAAGTTCTGGGCCAGCCTGGGATTCAGGAGATCCTGTCTCAAAGAAACAAAACAAAACAATTTCCCTGTGGAAAAAGTGGGCCACTAGAACGAACATGTATGAAACAATCATGCAGGTAAACAAAGCAACATCTGCAGATGAAAACAATCATGCAGGTAAACAAAGCAACATCTGCAGATGAAAACAATCATGCAGGTAAACAAAGCAACATCTGCAGATGAAAAAAGCAAAAACTTCCAAAAGCCATCTCAAAATGGCTGAACTGAGTTTGGAAGTATTTAGGACCTTGAACTAGAAAAGACCAGGACAATTGGTCCCAGGAAGACCAAGGACAGAGAGCTTTGCTTTTTGCCAGTGCAGCCCCATGTGACAATCTCCTCAAAGAGAAAGAGAACTTGACAAAGGCACAATGCTCATTTTATAGTCAATCAAGGGAAATACGATAATTTCCCACTAATTAAGAACAAGGTGCGGGGCATGGTGACGTATGACTTTAATCCCAACACTCAGGAGGCAGAGGCAGGAGGATCTCTGTGAGTTTGAGGCCAGTCTGGTCTACAAGAGTGAGTTCCAGGCCAGCCAGGGCAACACAGAAAAACCTGGTCTCAAACAACAACAACAAACAACAAATAAAAAAGAACAAGGTCTTTTCCAGCACAAAAGGAAAGCATCATCTCTCTCTCCCTGACGGCAACTATGGTATGGCATGTTTGGAACGGGCCAGGCTCACAAGACAGAAAATGGTTGCCCTGAGGTTTTTTACAGATATTTCAGAGACACCTGGGCCATGCCTACAGTCATGTAACAGTCTAGAGTCACAGCTTAACTCAGAACCAGAATACTGGTGCTTAGGGCTGCAATGTAGCTCAGTGGTAGGAAGCCTGTCTAATGTGCATGAGGGCCTGAATTCTATCCCAATACCCACCCCCCACACCAAAAACCAAACCAAACCAAACCAAAAACACAAAACAAAACAAAAAGCCCAAAAAACCAAAACCAAACTCCATTGATTAAAAAATTGCAACTCCTGCCGGGTGGGTGGTGGCACACGCCTTTAATCCCAGCACTCGGGAGGCAGAGGTAGGAGGATCTCTATGAGTTCAAGGCCAGCCTGGTCTACAAGAGCTAGTTCCAGGACAGGCTCCAAAGCCACAGAGAAACCCTGTCTCGAAAAACCAAAAAAAAAAAAAAAGTTGCAACTCCTAAAAGATTAAAAAAATATTTGTCATAAAATATTTTATTATTGAGCCGGGCAGAGGTGGCACACATCTTTAATCCCAGCACTCAGGAGCAGAGGTAGGTGGATCTCTGTGAGTTTGAGGCCAGCCTGGCCTACAGAGGGAGTTCCAGCATAGGCTCCAAAGCTACACAGAGAAACCCTGTCTTGAAAACCCAAAATGACAAAAAAAAATTTTTTTAGTATTGTTTTTCAGTTTCTCATTTTCCCCCCTTTGAATACATGTTGGCTTCAACAAAGGTTCTATGTATATCATTTTAATTTATACAGCACACTTACTCCCTGAAGGTCCGCTAAAGGCAGTATAAAAAAATGGCTAAAGATGATCTATATGCACAATTAAATACAGCCTGTAGATCAGGAGACTGATATTTAGGGGAACTGTTTCCATTGTTGCCATGGTTGGGGTGACGTCAGCAACAGCCTTGCCTGCACAGCGTGGGGATTCAGGAAGCCTGAGAACCAGAGGCTGGAGGGGAACAAGGAGCAGAGTGCTGTAATCCTGATTTATTGCAGTCTGTATTACCACGGGCAGGGGAGGGCCTGAGAGCAAGCTCTAAAGCTTTACTACCTGAGATTTACGTTCTGGAAAAACAATCAAGACTGAGTGACTCACACACACCTCACAAGAGATCTGGGTTTGGCTCCCATGAAAGAACTTGTACCGACCTGAAAAAGGCTATATGAGATTAGAGAGAGATCAGCTAAGCACCGAGTCCAGGCGAGAGCTACGGCAGACATTCGTCGTGAAGCCCTCACCACGGGGACAGCTCTTTCCCAGGGAGCTGCTGAGTTCCAGCCTCCACGCCTCATTCTGTGGGAGGCTCATTTCTCATCATCCCGTCCATAGTTAATAGTCTGTAAGGCCTGAGCTATGAGCGCTGCCATCTCTCTGGTGCCAGCAGCAACGACTCTACAGGACATGAGGTCAAGGGGTCCACCTGGAAAGCAGAAGAGCAGACAGCTGAGTTATGGGAGCTTGCACAACAGTCTCGTTTGGCAACTTCTCACAGATGTGTACAGAGAAAAATAGCTCACAGGCCTGAGGTAGAGTCCCAGGGCTGGGATCCAACAAGCAGCCAAGAAATGAACCTGGCTGGTGACTCTTGCTACCTACTCTACCCTAGTGGGAATGTGGCCAAGGCTGCCTCATCTTAGCGTTATGATGGTTCTGTGAAATGAGAAACCAGGTGAGACCAGGATGGGCGTGGAAGGTACTGTATTTCACCATACGGCAGGCTGCTGTGGCTCAGTGGGATGAAGTGCTTCCCCGACTCAGTAAATCTGGGAGGGCCCAGCCTGCCTACCCGAGCCGTCACAGCCGGTGATGACAAACACACAGATTCAGGCCTCAAGGTACTTGAATGGTAAAACCCAGAGTGTGAGATACTTTTTAGTATAAGACCGTCCCGTAAAGTTCACTGCCAAACGCCCTCCAACTTCACTTTTATACACTGTGAGGAGATCCAAGCCTCTCAAAAGACAAACAGGACGAAGCTGGAAGCCAGACTATGGAAGGCCTGCTTTCTGCACCCAGTGGTTAAAAGTGGGCTGCAGTATTTTCACTAATAAGCTCGAAATGAAAATCAAGAAGGAAAAATGAGTCTAATAAAATTTGCCAGAACTCAGCGGAAGGGGCTTTGGGCTCTGAGTGGTTGGGCAGATTCAGACAGGGCTCAGATATGCTCTAAACAAGAGGACCAGCGACTGGGACTCAATAGCACAAAAGGAGCAGGACAGAACTCCTGGGTACTGGGCTGACCCAACTCCGGGCTGCAGCTCTTAGGGAAGTATCTGCTCTGTTGTTGGGGAGAAGACATGGAAACTGTCAGTGGTGTGATGTGGAATGCTGCCCCTTCTGTTACTAGCCGAGTGACCTTAACTCACATGCGGGAAAGGCAGGACCCTCTCTGGTTGGCCACCGCTCGCCATGCACCGCCATGCACCGCGGTGTAGGCTCATCTGCTTAATTAGAGGAAGTGGGGGGATCCAATGTGGTGAGGACCTCGTGGATGCTCCTACTTAGTGTCACCTGCTTTAGTGTCTGCTTCTGGGTAGGGAGGGTGGCCAGGGGCCATAGAGCTCACCTGAGGTGTCTATCACAATGCCACCTGCTTCTCGAATGATGACCGTGGCAGCTGCCAGGTCCCAGCAGTGAAGGCCAAACTGATAGTAGGCATCAGCGGCGCCTGAGGCCAGGTAGCAGAGCGCCAAGGTGGAGCTGCCGATCACCCGGACCCTGCAGGGAAGGGAAGGACAGACGTGGGTGAGCGAGACGGCACCTGGCATGGCATGTTCGATGCTCATCCCCTCACCCCTTTGCTAGGGGTTCTGCCAGCAAGCTCAGGACAGAGTGCAGGCCTGGGTAGATGAACTTTTCCACAAAAGTTACTGTGCCACTCAGCCTGGTCACCAGGGGCTCCTGAGTGTGAGCTGTGGCCAATGCAGCCAGAGGCCTGAAGCTGACCCTACTCAACATTAGAAGGTTACATGTAGGCCTTCAAGTGGCTAGTGGTTACCAGAACATCAAATGATTGAACATTGTGGTGTTGTGAGAGAGAGCGGCCCCCAGGTGCATATGGCACATATAATTGGTCTCCAGTTGGTGAAACTATGTGGAAAAGATTGGGAGGTATGGCCTTGTTGGAGGAAGTATTGGCTCTGAGGTTTCAAAAGCCCACATGCCATTTCCCCAACCATCTCTCTTTGCCTTGGGGTTGTTGTCTCAAGATGTGAGCTCTCAGCTGTTGCTCCAGGACCATGCCTGCCTGCTGCCATGATCCCCACCGTGATGTCATGGGTTCTAAACCTTTAAAACTGTAAGACACAAATAAAGTCTTCCATAAGTTGCCTTAGTCATAGTATCTGGTCATAGGAATAAAAACACTCCTGGTCCACAGCAAGTCCACTGAGAGATTCTTCAAGACCCCTAAGACTCATTGGTCGAGGGACCCAAGCTTAGTTACTTGGCTTTCCAGCACAGACTAGAAGGACACAGTTCCTGACACCTGGCAGCCAGAGTGCTCCATGGAGGATGGCATATGGCGTGCCTCTCTGGGCCTGGTGTCAGCAGCCTCCTGTCCTACCTCTCTCGGTGCCGCCTCTTCACATCCCTTGGGAGTGTTTAGCCAAGAGCACATTTGGTTTTCAACCCACTGGCTACGGAACTGAGGACCTGTACCCATGAGCCTTGGCGTGCAGCAGCCGCTCCATGTTGCTCAGGAATACTTTCAGAGTATCGGGGTCACGTTTGGGCCCAATTTCTGTCAGAACCAAGGCCTTGGCGAGATCTGCAAGAAAGAAATTTCCCGTCAACACAAACACTGAGCCCAGGTTCAGATGGAGTCATGTGGGCTCCCTCAAGAATGGCTAATTCCATGTATCTCTCTGCTGTGATGGGCAGAGGGTGAAACTAACCTGCTCTAATTCAAACTGTGACTACCCTGCCCTGTTTGGTACTGACTGCTGAGGAGCACCTCCCAGTCTTCTCTCAGGGACACCCTATTGTACAGAGAAGCACATGGACCTCAGGAGAACCCAGTGGCTTATAAAGACAAGGACCTCATCAAATACATCTTTCTATGAGGGGTTAAGAACTTCCTCTATCTTCTCTAATCACAAGAGTGGGTCTCTTCCTATGGAGGTTACTTAGGATCCATGGCGCAAACTGGACACAGAGGGGCGGACACCTGGAAACTCATGGCCGCCTTCACTCCAGGGCCATATAAGTGCTCACACCAAGGACCCAGATTTGTTTTTTTGTTTTTAAATTTTTATTTTGGCTTTTTTAAAAAAATACTTATTTATTATGTATACAATATTCTGTCTGTGTGTATGTCTGCAGGCCAGTAGAAGGCACCAGACCTTATTACAGATGGTTGTAAGCCACCATGTGGTTGCCGGGAATTGAACTCAGGACCTTTGGAAGAGCAGGCAATGCTCTTAACCACTGAGCCATCTCTCCAGCCCAAGGACCCAGATTTGTGATGGGCTGACAGCACCTGAGCTTCTGGGTCAGCAGCATGACTGAGACTCGCTTTGGGGGAAGTCAGGAGCGACCTGTCCCTGTGTCATGCGTGCAGGTCCCACTGCAGGCAGGATGGAGCACACGGGGTGCTCTGGCTGAAATCACAGCGACTTCACGCCTGGAGGGAACAGCCTCCACCGTGTTACTTTACTCGGCAGGCCTTATTCTGTGAAACACCGCCAAGACAGTCAGTCTTCCACACTCCACATCCCCTCGCTCCTGTCTATACAGGTGGGCTCTAGCTTTAGAACTACAGCAAACCAGGGGGAACCCTACACACAGCTATAAAGGGGTAAACGGAAAGAACAGAACCCCATCTCGACAGTCAATAAAAGGACACTTGGAAACCCGCCCATATAGAAATGGTGTGAAAAAAAACTGCATTTAAAAAAAACAGCAAAAACTCAAAATTAGAGGGCACAGAGCTTAGGGGGAAACATGGAAAATATTTCAGATGGTGAACAAAGAGAACATAAGCAAGGAGCTAGAGGGCAGCCCCAGGGCTAAACTTCCTGCTCTTCCAGAGGGCCACAGTTTGGTTCCCAGCACCCACACTGGATGGCTCGAAACCACTTGTAACTCCAGCTTCAGGAGACTAGATGCCCTCTTCTGGACCAGGAGGGCATCTGCATGTAACAGATTCATAAGGAAAGGGACACCAGTTCCCTACAATAGATGCCCCAAGACAGAACGCAAAGTAACAGAGTTAAGAAAAAAAAATACTAACAATTACAATTCAAGAATACGTTTTTTGAAGTAAAGAGGTGAAATATTCAAAGAACCATGTCCCCAGCTCTGAAGTCTACCTCAATAAAATCATTGTAGTCTAGAGATGAAACAAAAAACACTCCACAAAAACCCCTTTTAAATGAACAAAACACTAAAAAGGTGCATCTAGGAAGAAAACCAAAGTACCTTACAAGAAGAAAATTAAACTGTCACCAGGTATGATGGTACTTCTGTAACACCAGCATTCAGAAGGGAGAGGCAGGAAGGTGGAGTTTCAGGCCAGACTAAGTTACACAGTGGGATCCTGCCTTGAAAATAAATCCATTTTTGAACTATTCACTTTCACCAACACTATCTGCGCCAGCACACAAGGGGGACATTTTAGACATTCGATACAGAAGAGGTGAGCCTTGTATCTTATTGCTAGAATAACAAACTTACAAGTAAAAGGCCCATGATAAGCTGTACTGAACACAAGGAAGTCTCACGAACCCATCCTGAGGGGTCAACTAGGTTTCTACTCTCAAAGTGTGGTTCCTATCGCTTCCCACCGGTTGCTCCATTAGCAGCGCCCATTAAATCGGGGTATGGCTGTCCTCTTCGCTAGGCTGCCTTGTGCACTCAGATCACAACAGCAAACATGGGAGGTGGGTGTCCCCACCAAAGTAGCCCATGGCCTCACCATCCCAGCTGGCGCTGTTAGACATGAAGTTTCTCCTGCCACACACAGTAGGAGAACAGCAGGGTCCTTCACAATCGTGAAGCTGTGTCACACACAGTAGAACAGCAGGTGTCCTTCACAATTGTGAAGCTGTGAACATTAGCAAATGCATTAAATCTTGAACTATAAGTAGATTTTTCTTTGGAAGTAATCTTTACAGTAAGGAGGCAAGCAGCCAGAGGATTTTTTTTTAAGATTAAAAAAATATTTATTTTTATGGGGCTGGAGAGATGGCTCACTGGTTAAAAGCACTGCCTGCTCTTCCAAAGGTCCTGAGTTCAATTCCCAGCAACCGCGTGGCGGCTCACAACCATCTGTAATGAGATCTGGTGCCCTCTTCTGGCCTGCAGGCATACATGCAGACAGAATACCGAGAATACTGTATACATAATAAATAAATAAATCTTAAAAAAAAATTATTTTTATTTCATTTGCATTGGGGTTTTGCCTGCACGTATGTCTGTATGAGGGCATTGGATCCCCTACAATTGGGAGTTGTGAGCTGCCATGTGGGTCTGAACCTGGATCTTCTGGAAGAGTACTCAGAGCTCTTAACCACCGAGCCATCTCTCTAGTTCCCATAAAGACATGGTTTAATTTTTCTTCCTTCCTTCTTTTTTCTTTTTGGTTTCTTGAGACAGGATTTTTCTGTGTATCTCTGGCTGTCCTGGAATTCACTTTGTAGATCAGGCTGTTCTTGAACTCAGAGATCTGTCCTGCTTCTGTTTCCCTAGTGCTGGGATTAAAGGTGTGCACCTCCATGCCCAGCTGTCAGAGGATTTTTTATAAACTAAAATTATTATGACTTGAGTATTTGGAAGTGAAAAAGAAAAAGTGAAAGCACCAATGACCGACATCATCAGGTTAAATTCAAGTGGAGCTTGGCATCTGGGAGGGCTTGTGTCAGGTGTGGTAGTGCACGCCTGTGATCCAGCACTGAGGAGCCAGAGGTGGAAGGGCTGCTGTAAGTTCAAGGCAGGTCTGGCCTTCATCAGGAGAGCCCATTTCAAACATCAAAACAAAAGAAGAGAACTTTGGAAAACTTGTATCTTTCCCAAGAGTTAAAGACTTCGGACCTCCTGTTCCACCTCCTAAATGCTAGATTATAGGCACACACTACCACGTCTCTACTACCTACAATCACAGCTTAAAAAAAAAAAAAAGGACAGATTCTCTCTATTATGTAGCTCTGGTAGTCCTGCAATTTGTCCTGCAAACCAGGATGGCCTTGAACTCAGAGATCCACCTGCTTCTATCCCTCCTCCCCTAAATCCTGGGATTAAAGTCCTCCAAGATCATGCCCAACTCACTCTATCTTCCACCTGAAGCTACTTTTGAGCATGCCAGCTTGGGTTCTGAGAGGTTACCTGACTTGCTCCTGGCATAGCCTCAGGGGTCGTCAGCCTATGTACTGCCCAGAACACTCTGACATCCGTGACCAGAGCTGAGAACTGGACTTGGAGTCACAAATGTGCTTTGGCAAGGTGAGGAAACAGTATGGCAGTATGCAGAAGGGAGGTGAGTCACCAGTGGGGACAGAAGTTTCAGGGACAGGCTTCTTTCTACCCAGTGCTTCCTGGGACCTAGAAATTGGAAGCCAGACTAAGTCTTCCCCTTGTGGGGTTAGGAGGCGCCCGAGCAGAGGTGGGTGGGTCTCTCAGAGCCTGCAGTCACCACCGGACGAACTGCGAAGGCAGCCAACCAGGAAGTGGGTGTGTGAATAGTTTAGTGTCATATCAAATGAAATCTGGAGCAAAGTTCACCCAGGCATGTTTAATGATCGGCTTCCTTGCCCTGCATTTCCCAGCTAGGCTTGGACGGATGCCTTTTGCCAGCATGGCTGGAACTAAAACCACTCCAGAGCCAAACTAAATACTGGCAGAAGGAGAAATGGGGCAGGTATTCTTTCTGGCCCACTGACTGACCAATCGTCCTGTTGGGATACCACACAGGGTCCCTGTTGAGTTCCACTCCCTTTGCTCTGGTCCATGCACGCTCTCCCAACCTCTCTCCCCAAAGGCCTATGAGCACAACCGCACACAGCGCCTTCACACAGACAGTCGGTCAGCTCCTCACAGGCAGGCTCCTGCTGCCCTTGATGGTTACGAGGCTGGCCAGGGACACCAGCGTTAACTAGGGAGGATGAAGCAGTGGGGGAAATAGAGGTGACATGGAAAGGAACTGCTGAAGATAAACCAGCAACGGGCACAGAGAAGAGGCTGTTAAAGGCGGCAGACAGGCTGGGAGCCAAGTGCTGTCATCTTGGGACCGATGCCAGGATCAGCAAACAGAAAGCAGAGACTGACTTTGGGGCTCTTTACGATGTGCAGCCTCTGACACTCACAGACAAGAGCTGAGGCCGTGATTGCCGCCCATGTCCTGCCCAGAGCTGCAGAGCAACTAGGGCATGCTAGGCAGATACTCCACCACCAGCTTCATCCTGAGCTCTCGTTGCCTTTCCAGACTCAATTACGTGTTCGTGCAGGGGTTTTAAAGTCTACCTCTCCCACAGCTGTTTCTCTTCTAGGCTCCTTTTTTCTTCTCTGAATCTGCACACTGCCATGTCTCCACCTCACCACCATACACGAAAATCCTGGCATTTCTCTGTTGCCCATCCTACCTATCCTATAGGCAAAAAAGATACTCATTTAGTCACTATGGGACAAAGGGAGGATGGAGAGCCCCCAGCTGGCACACTGTTAATGGCGGGCAGTTCCACGGTTTAGCTCCCACGAGCGAACAATGTCCTTGAGCCTCTCCATGGACAGCCATAATCTTGGTGGTAGGCCTGAGGCACGTGCAAACACTGCCTCTCCACACAGCTCATCCCTCCGCGCTCGCCCTTCTAACACCCAGGTCAGAGACCAAATGTGAATGGCTGTGGCCATGGGTACCGCTGAGCTGTGCCCGGACGCTCTGCTGGTCCTTTTGGCTACTTAGTCCCACCAGACCAAACTGTAACCAGTAATTGCCACTTTAAAGATGATAGATACAAGAGGAGGTAATAATGGAAAAAATTCAAAGCTCCTGACCACTCGGGCATTGGCACTCCACGGAATAAGTTGTATCTATTTCCACTAGGGCCATGGCACCCCTAAAAAGAGCTAGAACTCTGCACTCTCGCCACCACCACCTCTGTAACAGTGACACTGGGCGTCTCCCATTCACCTATCTCTAGCCGAAACAACCAGAGAGGAGCTGAATGAAGCCCACCTGTCTCCCTGGAGACCTGGAGCCGCTGGCCGTTGCAGAAGGCACCCTGGCCCCTCCTGCCGGTGTACAGCCGTTCCTCTGTGCAGTGGTGGATCACTCCGAATTCCAGCTGTAAGGGGAGGGAAGAAAGGGGACGCCTGTCACTCCTGGACACGGAAGTAACAGCGGTCTAAAAATGAAGGCTCCTCTTAGAGCTGGAACCAGAATCATGACCATGGGACAGAAACCGCCTTCCAAAAAGGAATGGAGAAAAGCCGACTTCAAACTACACCTGGACATGAAAGCAAGCCGTTTCTTAGATGAACGTATTAAAACTGTATACGTACTAATAAAACTATATAAAAGTTATCGTAATAAAGTATTGAAAGTTTCAGTCTTTAGAATGGCCTCTTTCTCATCGCCCTCTACCCTTCCTTCCCCTGGCAAAAAGCTGTGACTAGGAAAAAAAAAAAAACAAACTTAAGTTTTCTCCAGGTTGCTGGTGTGTGAAGAGCTGAGCACACATCCATTGAGGGAACAGAACCAGAAACCCATGAACAGCCCCAGGGAGCATAGTTACTGCCCAGAGAGGGTCCCTGTGCAGGCAGAATCAACAGTGACAAATTAGACAAAACCTCCCCACAAGTGGAAGTGACGAGCCTCCCACTCAAGCACTGCTGTCTCCTTTCCTGCCCACCTGCACCACGCGGAGTTAATACGCCCTGGGCGTGGTGTCAGACCCCTCATGGCCGTCTTTTGAGAGGTCAAGATGCCTTAGCCGAGTCTTAGGTATCCCTGAGGTAAGCTTAGCTTCTCGGAAATGGGTACCCAACCTACAGGACAGGTTTGATTGCCGGAGGGGACTTCCCAACAGTGTGTGGCTCTCCAGCAATACTTTCTAGATACTCCTATTCCCCCACGACTCTGGCTATAACAACGATACCCAAATTCAGGCATTGCGAATTGTGTGGTTCTTGGCCACCTGTGAGGAAGGCCCCAAGATCAAGGGAAGTGTCCTGTGGGCAGGAGAAAAGGGAGAGCTGCTTCCTAGGTTGGCTCATGACTGTGTCCTGTAACTAGAAACACACACAGGACATAATAGTAGGGGTCAGGCATGCTGAGGACCTGTCTGACCGTTGTGGCCCCCAGTCTTCTTTCCTGGCAGTCCTGACTCCTGCTATGATAACCTGGTGACCAGGAGAAAATTCATGCTTGCTAGTCTTTGTGACAACACCGAACAGAGAAAGCAATGGCTCATCAATCCCTTACCCAACTGGCAATATTCAAATTTTTACTGACCTACACCAGAAGGGCTTTGAGGTATTTGCAAACGCTTGTTCCCATGAGGGGAACGTATGTTGATATCGAGGATGGCAATGCTATGCTGTTCTGAAGGGGGGCAGTTGTAGAAGACATGGAGCCCCCCAACTCTGCTCATGCTACTACAAGGAATTAAGGCTCTTGCCATCTTCCTGCATGAGCCTCCAGACCCTGCCTTTCCTTCAGGTCTCATGCTATGGTTTAGTTCAGAAAGTCTCTGGGAATCCTGATAGGGCCATGTTCTCATACTACTAGCCAGGAGGGAAAGAAGAATAGAATATTGAGATTAAAAATGTCATCCAAAAATAGGAGCTCCCTTGTTTGTGACGAGATCACACGCTCTCGGGGTCAGATGGAGACTCGTTCTGACCATCTGCTCAGAACATCGCTTTGCACAGCAGCTAGGAGTATAGACCACAGCACTAACAAGAGCCAGCTCAGCCTGGGAGATAAGCCCAAAACCAACACCCCTACAAAAATCTCCTGTGGCTCTTTATTTTCTTGGATTTGAAAAATACATACTTGGATGTACTAGTCACGGTTAAGGTACATGCCAAAGA
>PVIU01027655.1:0-20132 GCA_004026605.1 Ondatra zibethicus | reverse complement strand
AGCCCCTTTGTCAAATATGAGGTGTTCATATGTTTGTGGATTAATATCCGGATCTTCTATTCGATTCCATTGGTCAACATCTCTGTTTTTATGCCAATACCAAGCTGTTTTCATTACTGTAGCTCTGTAATAGAGTTTGAAGTCAGGGATGGTAATGCCTCCGGCAATTCCTTTATTGTATAGGATTGTTTTGGCTATCAGTGTGCCTGAACTAATGGGAGCACACCAATCCAGCTGGACTGGGACTGAATGAGCATATGATCAAACCAGACTCTCTGAATGTGGCGGCGAAAGTTGGCAGATGGAGAACCCATCAACAATGGCACCAGGACCTGTCTCTTCTGCATGTATTATCTTTTTGAGAACCGAGTCTTTTTGAATGCACTCCTTCCTAGGCCAGGAGGGATGGGGGTGGGCCTTGGACTTCCAACAGGGCAGGGCACCATGCCCTCTTTCAAGGAAGAAGGGGGAGGGAGGAGGGGTGGGGGAGTAGTGGGAGGGGACCGGGAGAAGGGGAAGAAAGGAAAAAAAATTATTTCTTTAATTATGTTCTTGAATGGAAAAAATAAAACAAAACAATGTATGGGAAAAAAAAGAAATTCTGAGAATAAAGTATTCAATAAGTCATCTAGGGCAGGGCGAGGTTTGAAACTGAGCCAGAAATGGTCAACCCCTAGGACTTGTGCCTGCTATCTCACAGAGATAGAGTTTCCTATAATATTAATCTAGCTACCACTAAAGTAGAGGTTAGACCTCTAAGGCTAGTTTTCTGTTGCGGCTAGAGATTAGGTTTTAAACAGCACATACTGATTCTCTTTAGAGACCTAATGTAAACGATTAAATCCTTTGGCTATTTGGGAGTCATTTGACTTTGGTTTGAAGGTGGGCTCCTTTTCTCTGTGACCTTGAAGAGCTTCTTGTTTCTGTCTGTGCATCTTTGGTATTACTCTTGTTGTCTAAATGTCTTTTTTTCTAGGAGGACACTGGAAAGATTGGATTAGAATGCAACTTCAGGACCTTTCAATTTAATCTTTTCATTAGAAGTCTCATCTCCAGAATAGTAGTTTTCTAAGGTACTTGAATTTAAGGAATAATACATAAATTTGAGGAGACATGCCCTCCTAAAAATAAGCTCTAAAGTCATTGAGTTAATTTTTGATAAAATTAAATGAACCAGAAATTGTTTGAATACACTTTAAGGAGAACAAAAAGTTCACAAATTGGATAATGTAACATCCCTCATGTCTACTAATTGTTTAAAGTATACTAGATATGCAAATAATCTGGAAAAGTGGCCTAGAGCAAAAAGATATGACATAAAAGAGGCAGAACAATGGAGATGATGATAGACCTTTTAAAACAGACTTTAATCAGTACTTTTTCAGTCTAATATTAGGCTGACGTAGCATCATAAAATTAACAAGACAAGAAATTATGTGTGAAGGTGTTTATAGATGTTATTGTACAAGATATTAGATGAAAGTTTGCTAAGTAGAAATCAAATAAATTGGGCATATACAGAATGAGATGAAAATATTTAAATATGTAAATAGCCTAAAGTTTAAATTATACAACAGAGTCCATAAAAATTGATACATAAATATAGAGAATCATTCTGACAACTGCTGTAAAACATCACATGACCTAATAAACACTGGAATCCTGGAACACTGGACCACTAGAATAATATCCAAAAATCACGCAGTGAATTGCTAAAGAATATTAAAGACAGCCAGCACTGAGTTTTTCAAATATGAATAAAATATAACAGACAGATAAGTCAAGGATTCGGAAACAAGTGAAACACCAAACCTTACAAGTGAGAAGAAAATCTAATCACAAGGAAGGAAAAGGATATAGATATGCAGATGAATACAGATGAGAATCGGTGTCTACAGTAAGACACTTATAAAATGAAAGTGAGGTAAAGGAGGGAGGAATGTTAGAAAGGTACAAACAATCATATGAATAAAATGCCACAATGAATCTCATTACTTTTATATTAACTAAAAATTATTAAAACCCTCAAAAAGAGGAACTAGAAATAACAGTAAGAACTAGCTAGGAGTTATGGTAACTATTGGGGATTTGCTAAGATTTTTCTTTGTGTACTTTAATCCAAGAAGTGGGGGGGGGTGATGGTGTCATTTTAGAAAGGAGATTCTCATGTTTCAAAGGAGTTCAACCTTTAAATTCTACTAAAGCTTGTAGTGACAGATGTGATTGGAACCCTGACATACCTGTTTTAAATTAAGGATAGGATGGAAAATGAAAGCGTGAACCTTTCTTGCCCTGAGTTCCTTCAAAGAATAATCACATCAGCAGAAAGTAGCTAAGGTATGGTGAAAGAATATTTTTTAAGAAAAGAAGAAATTTACAACCATATCAGATAAAACAGAGCTTAGATAATAAATATTAAAAACTAAAACAATATTTTGCAATGATAAAAATTAGAAAGAATTAAGTAAGTATAGATGAATATATATCTAGCTATAGTGTTAAACAATATTGAGGGAAAAATAAAGGATATAAAGACAAATAAACCTATTAAAATATACTGTTGAAGGAGAGAGGGCCTGCTTTTGGTCTCGGCCACCCCGCTAGCTTACACCCGAAATAATCACACAGAAATTGTATTAATTAAGTCACTGCCTGGCCCATTAGTTTTAGCCTCTTATTGGCTAACTCTCACATCTTGATTTAACCCATTTCTAATAATCTGTGTTTTACCACAAGGTTGTGGCTTACCAGGAAAGACATTTAGCATGTCTGAGCTGTCAGCTCCATGATGGCTCTTGATCTCTGCCCTTCCTCATCCCAGAATTCAGTTCTGTCTACTCAACCTACCTAAGTGCTGCCTGTTGTAATACACATTCATAAACTTTGTATCACAAAAATCCACAAAGTGTTATTGAGACAGTTTCTTCATTTTGAATATCAGAAGTTGGCAAGTCAGAGAAGTCTAGTGATAATAGACATAGCCAGTCTGAATCAAGTTTCTTACTGTTTCTAAGGACAACTAAGGAACAACTCTTCTAGTCTATTAAATAGAACTAAAAATTGGTTCTACCAGCAAGGTTATCTAATACAGTCTGAGTGATCCTGTCTGAGTGGGTTTATTGCTGCATTAGGAGGCCACTGAGAAAGGACCTACTGGGTTGTCAGAGATGTAAAAACATCACCATATCAGAAACTGTAAAGAACACCTGTCATGCTAAAATGAAGACAGGAGTTAATAAGAAAATACTAACTTGTAATTAGACAACTTGTTTTACTCATAAATTCTCTCAGTCATAAATTTTATTTGAAGGATTCATTCCTGGAGGATTCCCTATCTTCTAATAGCACCATAGGCTGAGGATCACACTTTCATCTGCCTTGTGGGGACATTCAAGGTTTAAAAAAAAAAAAAAACAAATCTGTTTGGCTTTCAGATGCCATGTCGGTTGCAGAACTCATTCAGTGTATACCTAATGGTTTTCCAAATCAAAGGAGTTCTCAAATAGCTTATTATTCCATGATAAAAATCTACAATGCCTCAAAGTATTCTAACCAGACTCAAATCAGTAGTGAACTCTAAAAATAGAGAAAAAAGTTCACACTTCAAAGATAAAATAGTCTAAGTAAAACATCTGTCTTTCTTTCTCTTTCCTTCCTTCCTTCATCCCTTCCTTCCTTTCTTTATGGTTGTTTTTCAGCAACAGGGTTTCTCTGTGTTGAAATTCACTCTTCTAGACCAGATTGTCCTGAAACTCAGGCTGTGCCTCCCAAATGTTAGGATTAAAGACATACCTCACCATTTCCTGACCTTTAATTTTTTTTCTCTTCTTTATTTCTCTCATTTGTGAGGAGAGGAGGCATTTAAGATAAGGTTTCTCTGTCCTAAAACTCGCCCTCTAGACCAGGCTGTCCATGAGTTCAGAGATCCACCTACCTGGGATTAAAGGCATGCATCAACACCACAAGGCAAAACATCCTTATTCATAAGAAGAGTAGTAGGAATTTAAAATGGCTGAAAGATACTTAAGGAAATGTTCAACATCCTTAGTCATCAGAGAAATGCAAATTGAAACGACTCTGAGATTCCATCTTACAACTCTAAGAATGGCCAAGATCAAAAACACTGATGACAACTTATGCTGGAAAGGTTATGTGAAAAAGGGAACACTCCTGCATTGGTGGTGGGAATGCAAGCTGGCACAGCCCCTTTGGATGTCAATGTGGTGATTTCTCAGAAAGTAAGGAAACAACCTTCCTCAAGACCCAGTAATACCACTTATGGGTATACATCTAAAGGATGCTCAATCGTGCCACGAGGACATGTTCTCAACTGTGTTCATAGCAGCATTGTTTGTCATAGCCAGAACCTGGAAATAACCTAAATGTGCCTCTACCAAAGAATAGATAAGGAAAATGTGGTACATTTAGACAATGGAATACTACACAGCAGAAAAAAAGTGACATCTTGAATTTTGCAGGAAAATGGATGGAACTATAAAACATTATTTTCAGTGAGGAAATCCAAACCCAGAAAAACAATTATAACATGTACTCACTCATAAGTGGTTTTTAAGCATAAAGCAAAGAAAACCAGCCCACAAAACACAATCCCAGAGAACCTAGACAACAATGAGGACTCTAAGAGAGACTTACATAGATCTAATCTACACGGAAAGTAGAAACAGACAAGATCTCCTGAGTAAATTGGGAGCATGGGGACCTTGGGGGGAGGGTTGAAGTGGGGAGGGGAGAGGCAGGGAGGGGAGGAGAGAAAAATGTAGAGCTCAATAAAAATCAATTAAAAAAGAAGAGTAGCAGGGCCACTGGAAGGAGAGTTCAGATACAACTGAGTCAAAAATTCAAGTCAAACATTGAATCTGAAACCCTCATGTCCAGTACTTGGCATTGAGGTTATGGTAAACCCTGACTTTTAGCATGGCTGGGTGTAGCACATACGATCACTCTTGGACTGTTTTCTGGTTTGACCTTTAACTTCTTATGGCAGGGTTTCCATGCTCTTGGCATCTTTCACATTCAGGAGTCTCAGTTTCACCACCAGCAGCATTCTCACTGCTTTTCTGGCACGGCTTCCCTCACCCTGTCTGGGATCGTATTCGAGTACTCTGGAACGTTCACACAGTGTTTGACCTCTCACTCTTTCCTTTCAGTGCAAATCTCTAAAGCTGAATTCTGCCTTTCTGCTAGAGTAAATAACAGGAAAGTTGACAAGTTGTGTCGCCTTCACAAGTTACACATGGGTCCAGTTGAACCATGGCTTCTCCCACAGCCTTCAATGACCTTGATGACTAAACACAGTGAAAACATTCCTGGCAAAGTGATTTATTTTGGTGACCTGCTGAAACAAGGATGCTGAAGCTGTCTTTTAAATGCAGTGTCTTTTCATCAAATTAATATTTTCTACCTTTGAGTATATAATCTGTACAGTTTTATCTATTAGAGCGATGCCTTGAAAAGACATCCTTCCAATAGGCCACACTGTTTAAAATGCTCACTTACCAGGTACAGGGGAGTAACTGCTGAGCGAGTGAGAGCCAGAGTCCGCTCAGGGTCTGGATGTGAATCTGGGACCTTCAAGGGAGTAAAACTAAGCCAGGACCCCTGTGGGTCTGGGAGTGAGTCTAGGACCTCCCAGGAAATAGGACTGATCCAGGACCTCTGCCAGTCTGGGTGTGAATCTGGGACTTCCGAGTAAAGGCAGGAACCAGAGATCTCTGCGGGGCCAAGAGTGAGTCTGGGTCCTCAGAGGGAGTAGGCCTGAGCCAGAACCTCTGTGGGTCTGGGCATTGGTCTGGGACATCAAAAGGAATAGGCAGGAACCCAGAACCTCTGCAGGTCCGAGCTTGAGTCTGGGACATCTGAGGGAGTAAGGCTAAGCCAGGTCCTCTGAGATTCTGGGAACAGCAGAGCCTGGGAACTCCAAGGTAGTAGACTGGAGACAGAAACCTTTGCAGGACTAACTTTAAGCCAGGGACTTCTTCAGGAGGGGATCCAGACCAGAATTTACAGAAACAGGTCAAAGCCTGTAACCTAGGCTAAAGTAGGCCTACAACAGCAAACTCCAAGGGAGCAGAGCAAAGCACAGGAGCACTGAGCCATCGCCAGGAACACTGAGAAACCAACAGGGGAACTAGAACTGTGGCACTGATTGTACCATGAGGAACAACCATCTAAGCTTTGGATTCTTTGGTACCTAGAAGATTATTTGACAGAATCTCAGACAGCTCCAACCACATATATTAGTTGAAAAGATGATTAGAAAAGATAAGAACACACAACACCACAAAGAACAACACAATACCAGTAAAACCTAAAGATCCTACAACAGCAAGACCTGAAAAACCATATATAGATGAAGCAGAAGAAAATGACCTAAAAAATAACTTCAAGTGAATGTCTGAAACTCTTAAAGAGGAAATGAGAAATCCCCTTAAAGAAATGAAGGAAAATTTCACTATATGTATTGTTTTATAACTTTTTCTGTGATGCACAGTCTATAAACTGAGAAATATAATTAAAATTGCTAATTCAACAAGAAAAAATAAAGAAATGAAGGAAAAGACAAAAAAAAAATGGAAGACATCAGCAAATCCCCCAAAGAAAACCAAGAAAACAAATCAAACATATGAAAGAAACTATTCAAGATCTGAAAACTGAAATAGAGACAATAAAGAAAACACAAGCCGAGGGAATTATATAAACAGAAATCATGAGAAAACAATCAGGAACCACAAACATAAGCATGAACAGCAGAATACAAGAGATGGAAGAGAAAATCTCAAGTGCTGAAATACAATAGAGGAAATAGACTCATCAGTTAAAGAAAACATTAAATCTAACAAAAGCTTAACCAAAAATATCCAGGAAATATGGGATACCATGAAAAGGCCAAATCTGAGAAAAAATAGGTATAGAAGAAGGAGAAGATTTCAACTTTGAATGAAAAATAAAAGAATATGAAAAAAAGAAAATGAAAAAGAAAAGAAAGAGGAAATCTCAATACTGAACATCTATGCCCCCAATACAAGGGTACCCTCATATGTAAAAGAAACACTTCTAAAGCTTAAATCATACATTAAACTCCACATACTATGTCTAATGGTAGACTTCAACACTCCCCTCTCACCACTGGACAGATCAGTCAGACAAAAGATGAACAGAGAAATAAGAGAACTAACAGATGTTATGATTCAAATGGAGTTAACAGACAAACAGAAAAGTCTGTTCCATCCAAACGGAAAAGAATATACCTTCTTCTCAGCACCTCATTGAACCTTCTCAAAAATTGACCATTTACTCAGTAACAAAACTAACCTCAACAAATACAAAAAATATTGGAATAACTCAATGTACCTTATCAGATCATCATGGTTTAAAACTAAAAGTCAACAGCAATACTGATTCCAGAAATCCCACAAACATGGAAATTAAACAATGCTCTCCTGAATCATCAATGGGTCAAGGAAGAAATAAAGGGAGAAATTAAAGACTTCCTAAAATTCAATGAAAATGACCACACAACATGCCCAAATTTATGGGACACAATGAAAGCAGTATTAAGAGGAAATTTTATAGCACTAAATGACTACATAAAGAAGCTGTAAAAATCACACACTAGCAAATTAACAGAAAGAATGGTACTCAACTTCATATGGAAAATCAAAAAACCCAGGATAGCCAAAACAATCCTGTACAAAAAAAAGAACTTCTGGAGGCATCACAATTCCTGACTTCAAACTCTACTACAGAGCTACAGTATAAAAAAAAAACAGCCTGGTATTGGCATAAGAGCAGACAGGAGGACCAATGGAACTGAATAGAAGACCCGAATATTAATCCACACACCTTCAAACACCTGATTTTTGACAAAGAAGCAAAACATATCAAATGGAAAAAAAGAAAGCATATTTAACAAATGGTGCTGGTATAACTGGATATCAACAGGAAGAAGAATGAAAATAGACCCATATTCATCACCATGTATAAAACTCAAGTCCAAATGGATCAAAGACCTCAACATAAAGCCAGCCACACTGAACTTTATAGAAGGGAAATTGGAAGGACATTTGAAATCATTGGCACAGGAGACAACTTCCTAAATATAACCCCAGCAGCACAGACACTGAGAGAAACAATTAACAAATGGGACCCCCTGAAACTAAAAAGCTTCTGGAAAGCAAAGGATACGGTCAATGAGACAAAATGACAGCTTACAGAATGGGAAAAGATCATCACTAAACCCATATCAGACAGAGGTATGATCTCCAAAATATACAAAGAACTCAATAAATTGGTTATCAAAAGAACAAATAATCCAATTAAGAAATGGAATACAGACCTAAACAAAGAACTTTCAACAGAGGAATCTAAAATGGCTGACAGATACTTAAGGAAATGTTCAACATCCTTAGTCATCAGAGAAATGCAAATCAAAACAACTCTGAGACTCCATCTTACACCTCTAAGAACGGCCAAGATCAAAACACTCATGACAACTTATGCTGGAAAAGGGAACATTTCTGCATTGCTGGTGGGAATGCAAGCTGGTACAGCCCCTTTGGATGTCAGTGTGGCGATTTCTCAGATAATTATGAAACAACCTTCCTCAAGACCCAATAATACCACTTTTGTGTATATATCCAAAGGATGCTCGATTGTGCCACAAGGACATGTGCTCAACTATGTTCATAGCAGCATTGTTTGTCATATCTAGAACATGGAAACAACCTAAATGCCCCTCGACTGAAGAATGGATAAGGAAAATGTGGTACACTTAGACAATGGAGTACTACACAGCAGAAAAAAATAACGACATGTTGAATTTTGCAGGAAAATGGATGAAGCTATAAAACATTATTTTGTGTGAATTAACCCAAACTCAGAAAGACAATTATCACATGTACTCACTTATAAGTGGTTTTTAAACATAAAGAAAAGAAAACCAGCCTACAATCCACAATCCCAGAGAATTTAGACAACAATGAGGACACTAAAAGAGGGTTATATATATCTAATCTACATGGCACGTAGAAAAAGACAACATCTCCTGAGTAAATTGGGAAAATAGAGACTTTGGCAGAGGGTTGAAGAGGGGAGGCAAGAGGCAGGTACACAGAAAACCTGGGAAGAATGAAGAGTGGATGATAACTAGTTTATCTAGACACTATGGAGAACTCAAGAGTTTTCATCAAAGAGTAAAATACTCAAAAGGTCATCCCATGCTGGAGAAACAGACAACTGAAACTTGAATGGAAGGCATTGCATTCTTTAGGACATAGAAGAGACCATCTAGATTGTAGAATACTAGAGAGCTTCTGTTTTCATAAGTGTTGTGTGCAGGCTTGAAATGGAATCTTAAAGGGCTAGCCTATAGAATAAAGTTTGTAGAAACTGTAAGTGTTAGCAATGTTAAATATGTGTTAGGTTTTCTTTTTTAAACTGTGATTTTCCTAGGGATTGAAGTCTTATTACTTGATAAGGAACATATGTCTCATGCCTAGAGAAATAAAGCTGTGACTCAGTTACCCTAAATGTATTCAAATTGATTACTCAAAAATGGATGTATGATGTAAGCAGAAAGAAGGAGCTCTTTGGGTACAGGTAACAGAATAAAGAGGAATCTAACTTTTATTATAATTTAATTTGAAGAAGGAAAATGTTGTGAACCTTACTTTAGCCATTTCAGTAATAATTAAGAAAGTGCATTGGTTTTATTACCTAGTTTGTGACTGGATGCAGTTACTTATAATTTTTAAAAATGTCCTATGTCATATATAAAGAACGCCAAATTTATTCAATGTCAGATTTCAGTTATATTTTATTTGTTTATTTGAATATTTATACAATTTAATATTGAAACATATAAAGGTATATGGCAACACTCAAAATAGCATTATTTATAATAGAGAAAATAATAATCTTTACAAGATAGATCCAATATGTTTAAAACCACAAATCACAAAAATGTATTCTGAATGTGTGTTTGTATAATTCTTGTGCTGGAAGTATAGAAATGAGATGAAATCACTAATTTTAACAATTTAAAGTCACATCCTAAAGAGTTAGAGAAGCATCTCAGACATGAAATGCAAGGAATTTATTTTTATGTATTTAATCAAGAGCCTCCACTCCAGCCTTTATATTGAAGCCTGTCTAAACATTAGATCAAAAACATTTTCCCCAAAGTAGAGCAACCTTTTAGATGTGATATTTGCATTCCATAGGAGATTAGTGCAGAAGCCTTGGGATTTTTCTGAGAATTTTGTAAAGACTGTTTTGAAGGGCCCAATGTGCATCACCGTATTTCAGGTGACATATTTCACACTCTCATGAATTAAATATCACATTACACCCACATAATTAAATATCACAAATATGCCCACATTGTAATAATGCTTTCCCTGAAGCCACTTGGTGAACAGTTCACCCAGTAGTCAGAAAGAACACAGGAGAAATGTGTCATGATATCAAAATTAATGATGTCCTTTACCTCCCGAGAGAGTATAACAAGGATTGCCCTCCTCATAACACTGGAAAGTATCTGTTATGGTATTCTGTCAGCATTATTCACTAAATTGTAATGAATAAAGAGTAATAAGATAGTAAAGACCTCTTTCTCAATGACAATGGATGCATTGAATCAATGGCAATGAGAGTCTGAAAAATGTATCTTTCACTTTTATTCAAGTTTACAAAACATCAAAGCTGAATTTACAGGGCAGGAAGCACAAAATCAGTTTTAGATTATTTTATTATATTACTACTAAGATTATAAAACATAAAAATAATATTTCATCTTATTTAATATTTTATTTTGTTCTTAAGGCTAGGCAGAATAGGAATTTCACTGGTCTGTCATTTAGAGTTATAATTTTAAAAGTTGTGCTTGTTGAACTGCAATATCATAGAAAAATGCAAATGTTTTAGATGTGTTAATTTCAGTGTCCCCATTTCTTTGCTTAAGGACCAAAAGTATATCAACCATGAAAAACCACTGCTAGGACTAATATTTAGCAAGGAAAGTTAAGTGAGGGCAAACATAGAGAATGGAAAGTTTTGAGTTCACTCATTTTTCATTTCTGTGGAGTTGTACTGTTTGGTAATAACATGCAAATACATTACTTTGTTATTCATTTAAAGATAAACAGATGGTAGGATCATGAACTACATATTTTATCATATTAATTTTCTCTTATATAATGAAGTTTTTCTTAAACTAAAATGTGAAATGAAAATTTCCCTCTGGTAATGAAGACTTGTTTGAAGTGTATATAATCTATCTACACACACACAAAATCACTTGACAGTTATATTGATTTATAATGTTCAGTTATAAGCAAAACATTATTCGAGTACTTCAGTAAGATTCTGATAAGCACAAGAGCAAAATACATCTGTGAAATTTGAACTTTGAACTTCTACTTTTGGTTAAAAAAATGTATTTATTCCCTTCTTAGCATAACTTTCCCAAAATAGAGTAGCTGTCATTCCCAGTAACTGTTTTCTTACTCCCAGTAACTACAATAGAGGGTGTGTTTGCATGAATAAAGTATCTACAAAAGAAATTAATATTTATCTTTTGGGGAACTATGAAGGATTTAATTTCAATATACTCATTAAACAATGGTATTAATTTCTTTGTGGCATTTTTGTCTTCAGTATTCTTGTTATAGGATATCAAAAAGCAGAAAGAAGAAAACTAACAAAATCTATATAATTGTTCTTAACTCCTGAAAGGATATTGAAGTATGCAGTTAGCCCTAAGATATAAAGATCCTGAAATGAAGGCACCATAATGGATAGAATTTTGTACTATGGAGAAGGCAGAGTGGCTTGCTAACAAGGAACATGCTAGTATGTAGATGTCTGTGTCCCAGAAAGAACACTTGTTCATTCCTATCCCCAAGATGGCAGCATCATGAGACAGTACATGGGGAAGACAGATCACCAAGCACTTATATTGCAGGGCCTCAATGGAGACAATATCTTGTATGGTCTTTCTCAGACTGAAAGTTAATAAATGATGATAGAAAACATGCTAAGACAAATAACTCTAAATCAAATACAAATACCTACACACAAAACAAAATTAAAAAATAAGATAAGTACTTAAGATATTTACAAAATTTGGGGGGAGAGAAATAGACGTAGTGACAGAGACAGAGCGAACGAGAAAGAGAGATTCTGACTCAGGTCTGAATCTGACTATTCTGACTATTGCCTCCTCCCCCAAACACCTTTGGGATTCCCCACACATTTCTTCCCATTGGAATCTATACCCTTTCTGTCTCTCCTTAGAAAAGAAACTGGCATCTAAAGAATCATCAAAATAAAATAAAAACAAACCTGAATGGAATAAAACGGATGAGAAGAAAAAGAGTCAAAGACAAAGGATGAAATTCACATGCAGATGTAGAGATACACATGTTCATACAAATAGGAATATCCTAAAATTACAAAACTAGAAGCCATCATATATAAGCAAAGGGCCTGTAAGGAAACACATGCATGAATAAACACATACATACACACATGCAAGCACACACACATACACACATACACACACACACACGCATGGAAGCACACACACATATACACACACACAAATACACCTACACCTACATGCACACACACATATATACACATGCACACACATACACATAAACACATACACACACATACACACATGCATACAAACACACATGCACACACACATGGACACACACACACATTTTGTTAAAACCTAATGAGACAAGGAACCTCTGAAAATAATCTTGAATCCATCTTGTGTTTGCCATCTAACACTGGGAATGAGGCCTGGCCTTAAGAGTGTTTTGAATACCCAGTGAGACTCCTTTGGAGAGAACTGATTTTCCATTTGTGAGTGGTTAACAATTGAACATGGCTGCTGGGCTAGAAAGGACTGTGTCTACTTCTCCTGTGAGTTCTGGAACCCCATTTGACACAGACCAGTCCAGGCCCTCTGCATGCTACCACTGTCTCTCTGAGTTCATGTGTGTGTCAGTTTTGATGTGTTCAGAAAGCCTTATTTCCTTACTGTCCTCCGTTCTCTTTGGCTCTTATGATCGTTCTGTCTCCTGTTCTGCAGGGCTCTGTAAGCCATGAAAGAAGAGAATTCTTAGAGATATATCTCTTAGAACTGACTGCTTAAAGTTCTATATCTCTGTCTACACATTGTCCACCTGTGAGACTGTATTTCTTTTAATTTAACACAGAAGGAAGATTTTCAGATGATGGCTGAATAAAAACTGATTTATAAATATAGTAGAACACTATGACCTGCTAGTAGTCATTTTAGCACTACATTTCTGTAGCAGAGCAGTAGTATTTGGTTTTCCCCTAGGTCCCTAAAATATCTGATCTTTAGTTCTTGCCCAACAGAGCACATGGAGTTTCTGTTTACCTTTCTCCTTTGGTAATTTGAAAAGTACCTTCAAATACTGTGAACACTAGCCTACAGGGATGAAGGCTCTAGGTAGGTGCCCACTCGACTTCATCATGTGCAATGAGTAATGTAGATGTTGTCTTCAGCAACTGCTCTTAATTGCCAGTTTGTGGAGAGAAACCAATAGCCTTGGTTGTTTTGGAGTTTGTAAAGTAAGGCACTAAGGGCAACAATTAATAAATAGGAACTCACGAAACTGATATGGTTGTACATAGCAAAGGAAACCCTCACTCCGACAGTGCAGCAGGCTACAAAACAGAAAGAGACTTTTGGCAGATACACACCATATAGAGGACTAATATCTAAAATATATGAAGAACAAGAAAAAAAATCATCGTGAGTGAGGAGCCCATATCCAGAAAGACAAATATGCTATATATTGACTTCTATGTGGACATTAGCTGTTAAATCTTTGATAAGCATGCTACAATTCATATAACCACAGAGGGTAGGTATAGAATGTGGGAATGGGGGAGGGATGAATTTCCCCAGATATAGTTATAGAAATATGTATAGAATATAGCTATAGAAAAAGCTAGTTATAAATGAATAGGAGGGGCAAGGAACAAAGGATCAAATAGGGAGGGGATGGGAAAAGGAAAGAGGAAGAGAATACCAGAATAGACAGCTAAAACAAAGGATCATTTGACAAGTCACATGGAAAGTATTACAATAGAGGCATCCTGAAACCCACCCATGTACACAGGCATTCTAAATGCAATTGCCAAATAATGGGAAAGACAGACCCAAATGGACTTCTCCAGTAATCAAATGAAGTTTCTATTGCAGGGAACTGGCTGGTTATAATTGAGTTTTACACACACACACACACACACACACACACACACACAAATCTTTCTAATGGTATCTGGGAAGGTTGGCATCTTTGTCCCACTTTCTTCAGGTTACACACAATATTTAGGAATTAATGCAACTATAACAACTTTAAAAGTTCCACATATGCTTCAGAAGGTTGCAGCCAAAGTAAAGGAAGCATTATCTGATATTAAATTCCTCCTTCATATTTCCCACATGCTAATTGGGTAAGGCTAGAGAATTTATGAAACCAGAAAAAAGATAACACTCAAAGTTGTAGGTTGTAAACTGAACGAGAAACCAAATTTTATATAGGAACATAGGTCCATATTTTAAAATACCCAACAATGGAAAATAAATAATCAAAAAGGAAGGTGAAAAATATTAAAAATTAGATACTCACACAAATACTTTAAATAATATAACTGTGGGAAAATATCATAGTATAGCACAGGTAAGTAAATTGGCCAAAACTTTTAAGATAATGAAGTTTCTAAACAAGATGAAATCTTTTTGTATTAGGATTCTCTAGGAGAACAGAACTAACTGAATATTTACATATAAATAACAGAGATTTATTAGAATAGCTTATAGGCTATACTCTAGCTAGCCCAACAATGGCTGTCTTCCAACGGAAAAGGAAAGAATTTGGTGTTCATTTTCATTCACGAGGCTGAATATGTCAGCAGTTACAATTTTCTCTTGAAATTCTGCAGGATTTCAGAGAGCTGCTTGTCTTCGGTAAACATCAGAATCCCAAAGAAAGAGCTTCTAATGCTAGTGCAGGGTTACCTCATCAGCAGAGTGGATGAACTTGTCAGTGAGAATGAAAACCACGCAAAAGGCAAGGCTTTGCTCTTCTATGTTATCTTAAAAATATTTTTGAGACTAAAATATGATTACATAATTTCCCTCCCCTTTCCTTCTTCTAAATCTTTCTCTTTTAGATTTATGATCTCCTTTTCTCATTAATTGTTGTTAGAGACATACATCATTCCTTAATTCATAAATGCAGTTATCAGTCAGTATAATGTTACCTGTAGGTGTGTTCAGGTGGGCAGTCACTAGATAGTATGGCCCATCTTTAAAGTGGATTTTCCCACCTAAAATGATTCGGTGAAAGAAATACTTCACAGGCTTGACTGACTGCTTGAATTTTAGTGAATTCCATATCTAATCAAGATGATACCAAGATTAGCTATGACACCCTTATATATACACTAAGATCATATTTAAATAAGTGAATTATATACCAGGAATTAGGATATATGGTATAATGAGGCCTTCGATGGTCCCTTCTAGCTTTAGAGTAGAGAATTCAGCCTTTGTATCATATATAATGATGCATTGGAATCTTTCAAAAAAGATAGATATTAAGGTCTCCATATAAATTATTCATATCTACTAGATATATGTAGTGTTATGAAGATGTCATTCAAGGCTTTGCGTAGATAGACTGGATTCCAATAAGAGAAATAGGAGGTAAAATGAACTAAAAAACTTTGTTAGAGTCTAAGAGAAAAAAGATGGGGTAAAATCTATAACTTAGTGATAACATTGGAGGATCATTGAGTAAACAGACAAAGGGTTGACATTGCTCATAGAAACCTAGAGAGACTGGGTATTCTGCTTATCCCACCCCAGCTTGCCCCCAAGCACTCCTTTCCATCTGTGGGGTCCTAGGGTCCCTTAACTCAGCCTGCTTCGTGGTGGAGGCTCTGGAGAAAAAGTGGGGAGTGCAAGGCTGCAGGGGTTTCTTTGTTCCACAGAGTGGGATTCTTCTAACAAGCCTGCCCTTTTGTCTGTAAGGGCCTTGTCCACCAAGTGGCCCTGAGCCAGTACCAGCAGATCCATCAGGAGGGTTAAGTGGGTCCCTGCCCAGACGCCCTGGGAAGGGAGTACAGGTGCCGTCCAATCCCCTAAACTTACTGGACATTCAGCGGGGCTTCCCCCCCCCCCAATCTACTGGCTTTTCTGCTTATCCCACCCCAGCTTGCCCCCAAGCACTCCTTTCCATCTGCTGGGTCCTAGGATCCCTGAACTCAGCCTGCTTTGGGGCTGAGGCTCTGGAGAAAAAGTGCTGAGTGCAAGGCTGCAGGGGTGTCTTTGTTCCACTGAGCGGGCTTCTTCTATCAAGCCCGCACTTTTGTCTGCGAGGGCCTTGGCCAGCAAGTGGCCCTGATCCAGTACCAAAGCCTATTTCAGGGAGGAGGGGATCTGAGAGCCAACTCCAGTGCTGAGAGGACCTAAGAGAGGACAGAACAAGAAAAATCCCCAAGTACACAGTTAGCCACAACAAAAATTGGACCAAACCACCTAGACTCTCCTGACCACGTTCGAAGGAAGAGATGGGCAGGCGCCAATTCAAGAATTCTTCTAACAACCTGAAAAGCAACATGATAACACCAGGATCCAGCGAATACGCAACAGGAAGACTTGAACAACCTAACACAGAAGAAGTAGAAGAAATTGACTTTAAATATAACATTATGAAAGTGGTAGAGACCATTAAAGAGGATATGAAAAACTCCTTTAAAGAAATGGATGAGAAGCCTAAAAAATAGTTAGAAGAAATGAATAAATTCCTCAAAGATACCTTAGAAAAACCAAGAAAAAGCAATCAAACAGGTAATGGAAACAGTTCAAGACTTGAAAACTGAAATGGAGGCAATGAAGAAAACACAAATCTGGGTAAACAAACAGAAACTATAGAGACAAGTATAACCAACAGAATACAAAAGAATCTCAGACGCTGAAGATACGATAGAGAAAATAAACTCATTGATCAGAAAAAACAACAAGTCCAACAAATTCTTAACACAAAATATACAGGAAATCTGGGATACCATGAAAAGACCAAACCTTAGAATAATAGGGGTAGAAGAAGGAGAAGAATTACAGCTCAAAGGCCCAGAAAATATATTCAACAAAATTATAGAAGAAAACTTTCCCAACCTAAAAAAAACATTCCTATGAAGGTACAAGAAGCATACAGAACACCGAATAGACTGGATCAAAAGAAAACATCCCCTCGCCATATAATAATCAAAACACAAATCATACAGAATAAGGAAAGATTATTAAGGGCTGTAAAGGAAAAAAATCAAGTAAAATATAAAGGTAAACGTATCAGAATTACACCTGACTTCTCAATGGAAACCATGAAAGCCAGAAGGTCTTGGATAAATGTGCTGTAGACACTAAGAGACCATGGATGCAAGCCTAGACTACTATTCCTAGCAAAGCTTTCTTTCACCATCGATGGAGAAAACAAGATATTACAGGATAAAAACAAATTTAACCAATACGTAGCCACATACCCAGCCTTACAGAAAATACTAGAAAGAAAACCACAACAAAAGGAAGCAAACAACATCCATAATAACACAGATATCTAACAACCCTCCACCAGCACAACCCAAAGAAGGGAAACACACAAACTGTACCAAAAAAAAAAACAACACAACAACAACAACAACAAAACAGAGTTAACAACCACTGATCATTAATATCACTTAATATCAATGGACTGGATTCACCTATAAGAAGGCACAGGTTAAGAGAACAGATACAAAAACAGGATCCAACATTCTGCTGTTTACAAGAAATACACCTCAACCACAAAGACAGACATTATCTCCGAGTAAAGGGTTGGGAAAAGGTTTTTCAAACAAACGGTCCTAGGAAACAAGCGGATCTGGCTATACTAATATCTAACAAAATTGACTTCAAACTAAAATCAATCAGAAGAGATGGAGATGGACACTTCATTCTCATAACAGGAAAAATTTATCAAGATGAAGTCTCAATCCTGAATATATATGCCCCTAATATAAAAGCACCCACATATGTAAAAGAAACATTACTAGAACTCAAAGCTCACATCAAACCCCACACACTAATAGTAGGTGATTTCAACACTCCTCTCTCACCAATGGACAAGTCAACCAGACAGAAACTTAACAGAGAAATACGAGAACTAAAAGATGTAATGAATCAAATGGACTTAATAGGCATCTTATAGAACATTCCACCCAAACAGGAAAGAATATACCTTCTTCTCAGCATCTCATGGAACCTTCTCAAAAATTGATCACATACTCAGTAACAAAGCAAACATCCACAGATACAAAAAAATTGGAGTAACCACCTTTGTCTGATCGGATCACCATGGAGTAAAGTTAGAATTTAACAACAATTCCACCCCCCAGGAAGCCTAAAAACTCATGGAAACTGAACAGTCAACTACTGAACCACTCCTGGGTCAAGGAAGAAATAAAGAAAGAAATTAAAGTCTTCCTTGAATTCAACGAAAATAAAGACACAACATACACTAACCTACGGGACACTAGGAAAGCAGTGCTAAGAGGAAAGTTCATAGCACTTAGTGCCCACATAAAGAAAATAGAAAAAGCACACATTAGTGACTTAACAGCACAACTGAAGGATCTAGAGAAAAAAGAAGCAGAATCACCCAGGAGGAGTAGAAGACTGGAAATAATCAAACTGAGGGCTGGAATCAACAAAATAGAGACACAGAAAACAGTCAAAAGAATCAATGAAACAAAGAGCTGGTTCCTTGAGAAAATCAACAAGATCAACAAACCCCTATCCAAACTAATCAAAAGGCAAAGAGAGAACACTCAAATTATCAAGATAAGAAATGAAAAGGCAGACATAACAACAGACACTGAGGAAATTCAGAGAATCATTAGGTCTTACTACAAAAGCCTGTATGCCACAAAATTGGAAAATGTAAAAGAAATGACAGTTTTTTAGATAAATACCATATACCAAAATTAAATCAAGACCAGGTGAACAATTTCAATAGACTTATAAGTCGTGAAGAAATAGAAGCTGTCATAAAAAAAACCCCTAACCAAAAAAAGCCCAGGACCAGATGGTTTTAAAGCAGAATTCTACCAGAACTTCCAAGAAGAGCTAATACCTATACTCCTTAATGTTTATCACATAATAGAAACAGAAGAGTCATTGCCAAACAATTTTTATGAAGCTACAGTTACCCTAATACCAAAACAACACAAAGACGCAACCAAGAAAGAATTACAGACCAATCTCACTCATGAACATGGATGCAAAAATTCTCAATAAAATACTAGCAAACTGAATCCAAGAACACATCAAAAAAAATCATCCATTATGATCAAGTAGGCTTCATCACAGAGATGCAGAGCTGGTTCAACATATGAAAATGTATCAATGTAATTCATCATATAAATAAACTGAAAGAAAAAACCATATGATCATTTCATTAGATGCTGAAAAATCATCCCCTTTATGATAAAGGTCTTGGAGAGATTAGGGATAAAAGGATCATATCTAAATATAATAAAAGCAATATACAGCTAACATCAAATTAAATGGAGAAAAACTCAAATGATACCACTAAAATCAGGAACAAGACAAGGCTGTCCACTCTCTCCATATCTCTAAAATATAGTGCTTGAAGTTCTAGCAATAGCTGTAAGACAAAATAAATCATGGGGATTTGAATTGGAAAGGAAGAAGCCAAACTTTCGTTATTTGCACATAAGTGATCCCAAAAACTCTACCAAAGAACTTCTACAGCTGATAAATACCTTCAGTGATGTGGCAAGATACAAGATCAACTCAAAAAAATCAGTAGCCCTTCTATACACAAAGGATAAAGAAACACAGAGGGAAATCAGAGAAACATCACCTATCACGATAGGCACAAATAGCATAAAGTATCTTGGGGTAACACTAACCAAGGAAGTAAAAGATCTATTTGACAGAAACTTTAAGACCTTGAAGAAAGACATCGAAGAGGATACCAAAAAATGGAAGGATC
>PVIU01027654.1:0-20141 GCA_004026605.1 Ondatra zibethicus | reverse complement strand
GGAAGGTGTGCATCCATATAGACTAGATTCCCAAAAAGCTAATACATGCAGAAGAGATAGGTCCCAGTGCCATTATCATTGGCTTCTCAGTCAGCCCCCATTGACAGCCACATTCAGAGATTCTGGTTTGATCATATGCTCATTCAGTCCTGGTCCAGCTGGATTTGGTGAGCTCCCATTAGATCAGGCACACTGTCTCGGTTGGTGGACCAGCCTCTTCCGGTCCCCACTTCCTTGCTCATCTCCCACCTTCTGCTCTTCGACTGGACCTTGGGAGCTCAGTCCATTGCTCTGATATGAATGTGGATCTCTGTCTCTATCTCCATCCATCGAATGTGATTGGAATGATCACATTCAAATGTTTGTTCCCCTTCCAAGACAAAATACTGTATGGTACAGGATTCACAGTACAACATGAGTCTCTCATCACTGCACAGATAGGCCAATCTGGACCACAGAAAATATCTTTTGCTTCCTTCAGCTTTGTTGAGAAAAGTAGCTTCATGATAGTAATAATTCTACTGCACACCACAATTTACAAATACTTTTTCCAGGTGCTTCTCTAAAGAACCACTGAGAAAGACATAACTAAGACGCTAAACATCTTATGATGCATAAAACTGACTCACAGACATTCAGCAAGGAATTACATCACTCAGAATGTCAACGGTGCTAAGGTTGAAAGAGCAAGACAGTAGCTCCAACCTACAGCAACAGACTTTCCAGAGATTTGAGGTTGGGAAATGGAATCTTCAGTTTGGCAAAATCAAAATGAAATAAAACAAGTCTCATTTTGATAAACACATATCAAATTAAATGTATAGTTCATGTCAATTCCGCCATTCCAAAGTCATCACTACCCTAACAATTAGTTAAAATATTCAAAGTTACTGAAGATTACGAAATGATTAAAATATTCACAATTCATTTTTAAAAATTTCTGAGATTCTAAGTACTATTTAGAACAAGTTTAACTTGTTAATTTTTATGGTCACTGCTCCACGTGTATGAGTTTTGATCTTTTACGTAGCAGTAGATTCTCATTATTCATCATTACCTGGCATAAATGGAAGTTTTCTAATTTCCGACTTTACTCAGCTAAGGCACAGCAGCGGGAAAATTTGCCAGAGGAGTGGGCCTTCTGTTTGGAATGGAAGTCAGCAGCATCTTCCTACATCTACTACAGAGACTGATGAAGTATGAGTCAACACAGAAACATGGCTTTGCAGTCCCGTTCAATCTTATTTTGCATGTGAACTATATTTAGAAAACTGGAAAGATTCCCTCCAAACAGCTTCCTTGCCTGCTTACTTAATGCAAGCAATAATCTGGGGTTAAACCTTTGAAATAAGAGCATTGCTATCCTCCACAGAGTGCGAGTTACTGCTCCCATTCCTGTAATAAAATACTTGACAAAAAGCAAGTTAAGGCATAAACCATTTATTTTGGCTTATCTGTCAGAAGTTGGATTCCAGTATGGATAGGAACGTGTGGCAGCAGGAGAAGCTTACAAGGATGGAGAGCGAGCCATCTTTCAATAGCTTGGGTGGAGCAGGAGACAAGGAAGGATGAATACTGGTGCACAACTGTCTGTCTTATTTTTTTTCCAAAATTCTAGCTCATGGGAGAAGGCCACCTACTTCCAGGGTGGGCTGTCCCCACTCAATAAAACCTTTCTGGAGACACCTGCACAGACACGCCAGAAGTGTGTCACTTAAGTGACTCAAATCCAGTCAGGTTGACAATGGAAATGAACCATGACCAGTACAATCAAAACTAAAACTATCTTAATCACTAAAATAAAAACCCTGGACCCATCTTCCTAGACTAGGACAGCAAATGGAGGTGAAGACTGCATCCAGAACATGGTGATATTTAATATTCTAAGTAATCTGTCTTCGACTCACAGGCACATACATCCCAGCTGCAGTCACCACTACACACCCTGTGTCTTCTGTTTGCTGTAAATAGGGTCTGAGAAATCTCTAAACTGGGGACCCCACTGACACGAACTTTATTCCCAGGTACTCAGTACCCTCTGTGTATATTGTGGAGACAGGCTGACTGGTGAGCATGTTTTCATAAAGCATCCCAAAGAGTGTATTTACTTGCTGAGCACTGGAGAACATTTGTGTGTATTTGGGTGGCCCCCTTCTCTCCAACAATCTCTGTAATTTCATCTTGTTTGACAATGGAGTTAATTAACACCAGCCATTCTGACTAGACGGTGAGCATCTCTGCTTAATGGCCCTACAGTATTTTCTGTGTGCGGTGCTCTTAGGCTCACAGGGGACCTGAGAATGGTCTCTACTAACCCCTGACCATCTGTCCAAATTGCATTCTGAAAGTCTCTTAATGGCAGCCTTCCTGTGGTCATGAAACCTCAAGGGAGAGCTGGGATATTTATTCAAACTTCTCCACTTTGGTAAGTCAGAAATGCTCTATCCTGTCTCTCCCCTCACTCTGCCAACTGCACAACTGATCTGCCTTACTACCAGCTCGTCCATTTTCTTTTGCCTCTGGAGACCTGATTTACGAATTATGGTGCTTGTGGTAGGCCGTTCCACAAACTCCTCTAATGCTCTTTAAATAGCATGAAATGCTATATTTAGACAATGTTCTTTATTATGATGATAAAAAAGTCCTCGTCTCACACCAGGTCTTGAACTAGAACACTTAGAATTCAGCAGATAATTTTGGCTGTAGGAACAGACGATGACTGTACAGGGCTCAAAGCACCTAAGTTACGGCAGGCGGCAGAACCACACGGGTCAGGACAGCTCAAGGTCCTCCTGCTTTCAGTCTCCTCTGATTAAAACCCTGGGATGACAGAACAGGCAACGACTTGCCCGCTTTTCTAACAGTCGCTCCAGTTACAGGTTTGATGTTTTTGCCCTGAAATATGAAAACAAGGACAGGGAATTTGCCTTGTGCATTCTCTCAAGGCCTCGAACAGTGCACGGCCGACGGAAAGCCTTTGATTGATTGAATGACTGCATGAATAAACACTAGTTTTCAACCTGATTTATGTGGCCCACATACCCTGCCTTGCTCTGCCTCTCACATCGATTTTACATTAAGGAGCTACCATGAGAAATGTCCAATTAGAACATTATGACAATTCTGCTAATTGTGTTCTTAGGAGGATGCAGACACGTGTCTTTATAGGACCGAACAGAAAAACAGCAGGGAATTGGGACTGTAATGAGGTAAAAACCCTTATCTACCACAGTAACAAAATATTTATGCAAGAACACCAAAGAACATTCCAGAGTTTCCAAAACCCTCTCATTTAAGAAGATCAAATGAAGACAGTCCAACAAGTATCTCAAAACTTCTCAAAAACTTTTGGGTTTTTCAATAATAGAGAAGGAAGGTAACAGAGAGGCTCTAAAGCCAACACTACTGAACTTTAAAACAAGATTATGAACGCTAAGCAACTCATAAAAGAATAAAAATAAAACACTTGGCAAATGCCACAAGTTCTAAACTGGAATGTCACAGGATTATTAAAATCTAACAAGTGAGGACTTCTTCTGCCCAACAGGGTGAACAAGCATTGGAGACTCACATGACACAGTGGGGCTTCAGAAGACAGAGAACTACACACCACACACACACACACACACATACACTAACCTTGCTGCATTCCTCTCTCTCTCTCTCTCTCTCTCTCTCTCTCTCTCTCTCTCTCTCTCTCTCCCTCTCTCTCTCTCTTCATTTTTGGTCTCTTCCTTTATTCCTTCCTCCCTCTATATCTTATAACCTCATTCTCATTAACATATGAGGAAAAATTATCAACAGTGAAAAAAACAACATCAAGTTGACATATGTCGAGCATACTTCAAAGTGTTCTTTCTACTTTTCCTTTTATTTGTCATCATCATTGCAGATTGGGTGGTGTTTACTCACGTGCGTATGCATGCCTCTGCACATGCGTGGAGGCCGTGTGTAAAAGGAGACTGCTTGTTTGCTTCCTGGCTGCCCAAACCCAAATAATCACACACAACTATATTAATTGCAACACTGTTTGCTCAATGACTCAGGCATATTCCTAGGTAGCTCTCACATCTTAAATTAACCCATTTCCATTATCTGGGTATCACTACAAGACTGTGGCCTACCAGTAAGTTTCCAGCATCTTCTTCCTTCGGCAGCTATATGGCGTCTCTCCTGACTCCTTCTCCTTTCTCTCTATATTCATCTGTTCAGATTTCCTGCCTGGCTTTACTCTGCTAAGCCATTAGCCAAAGCAGCTTCTTTATTAACCAGTGGCAATAAAACATATTCATAGCATAGAGAGGGGAAAACCCACTTCATTAGCAGATGACATTGTGAACTTGGTTCTCCTGACCCACATTTATGTGGGTTCCGGAGAACAAACTCGGGGCTGTGGGCTTGCTCAGCAAGCATTTTAACCCCCTGAGGGGCTCAGCAGTCCTGTTTCTCATTCTATGTAGTAGAGACCATTTTTTAAAAGATTTTATTTCTATTACGTGATAATGTGTTAGGGGACATGAGCACCATGCACTGCATAATCACACGGAGACCTAACTCTCTCCTTTGTAATAGTGTTTCCCATTTTTTAATGTGGGGGAAAACCCTCTTTTTTTTTTTTAACAAAGTCCTCCCTTTAAGAATTCCCAGTTTTCTCTCCAGATCTGCCTACAGTTACGCTGAAGGTGTGACGCTGACTGGTGGGGTGTAGAACAGTAGAAGCCAGAGCAGGTTTCAAGGCAGCTCTGGCAGCAGCCCGAGAAAGGGGTCCAGGGAAAGCCCACAACCCACTATGAGGGAAGAAAGGAAAATGCAGCTGGAGGGGCGGTGACTCTGGCCTATACCAGTGGCTATAAAGCCACAGGCAAGCAGCTTTTTCATGAATTTGTGCCCTAAGGTTAGACGCCAGATGTAGTGCAGTTTCTAGTTGATCTTAATAATAAAAACCCGGAGTCAGAATTGACATATTAGTGATATTCAGTGAAAGCTGAAAGATCAGAGAAGCAGCGCAGCCAGCCACTAGTCCTCACCTCTATGAAATCCTCAGCCTAAATGGGGTATCCTGTCTCTACAAGTCCTCAGACTGACTGCCCTGAGCTCCTGTCTCCTTCAGCCTTACATTCCTCTCTCCACCCAGCCGTACCCCTTCCTGTCTCCACCTCCTTAGCACTGGGATTAAAGGTGTGTGACTCTCAAGAACAGGAATCAAAGGTGTGAGCCAGTACTGCCTGGTTTTGATTCTCTTTGAGACTGTAAATCTAGTGTAGGGCAAGGTGACCTTGAACTCACAGAGATCCATCTGCCTCTGCCTCTGCCTGGGGAGCAGGGTGCTAGGATTAAAGGTGTTCGCCATCACTGCCTGGCTTCTATGGATAACTAGTGGCTTAGCTCCTTGCTCTGTTCTTCAGGTAAACAGTATTTGTTAGGTCACAAACAAAATATGACCACACATGCAGGTGTCCATAGATGCCAAAGGTGTCATGTCTTCTGGAGCTGGATTTATGGGCTGTTATGAACCATCATGTAGGTGCTAGAAACTGAACTCATGTCTTCTGCAAGAGCAGTAAGTGTTTTTGATGCTGAACCATCTCTCCAGCCCCACAGAATGCCCTTTAAAGCAAAGTTACATAACTTGAAATCAAATTGCTTCCAAGTATGCTGGTCTAAGGCCCTGTAAGAGATTGATTATCAGTGGCACAAGAAATAGTCATATGGTATCATCTCCCTTTGTAATGTGACTTGCTAAACCCTGCTGTGGAGAAGGGGAGTCTATTTCCTTATTCCATGGATATTATAGATACCACAGCTCTGGACATCTACTCTGCACCCGTCGTTTTCCATGGCCCATCACTTGTGACTAAGTGCCATCTATATAACAAAATGGTTATTCATTTTTACCTTTATCACATTAACTAGTTATAAGTCATGTGTTGTTCCCCACCCCCACCCCACTCTTAGAGACTGTGCAATCATGAATGAAACTGTAATGTGTCACATGGTATTGTGTGTCATCACCTCATCCAAACTCTAGTGTCTTTGATCAGATAATTTAGTTAAGAGAAGGCAGTAACTCCATAAAAATAGAAGAAAAGAAGCAAAATTATTTCTGTTTACAGATTTTGTGACTCAAACAAAACAAGACACTTCCCCCAACCAAAGGACTGAATCTTCCCCCTTCAGGCCTGGGGAAGAGAAGACAGAAAACTTGCAAGAGCCAGAGGTGGGATGACACTAAGGAAAAGGGGCCTTCTAAACAAAGCAGGACCAGTCAATGCACATATAAATCACAGAGGTTGTGGAGCATGCAAAGGGGCTTGCACCAGGCTAAGCATGATGCAGTTCCAGCTCCAAGACTGGAACTAGACACACGCCCCAATTCCTAACCCAGAAGCTATCTATGATTGATAACTGATTGCAGGTGAAAAGCTGGTTCTCTAACAGAGCCTCACTGGATATCCAAACTCTTCTTAAGGTCAGGCCCCATGTCCAGTCCATAGATGACCAACAAAAATGAACTCATTGGCATTTTTGGAGGTTCTTTGGAGGTGCTTTGCCAGTTTTTTTTTTAATCTTACAAGTCCTTTTCATATATTTTATGGCTTCCAGTTTTGTATTTTTATTGGGATTTTTGAGTGTGCAATCTTGGGTCTCTGCATCACATCTATATATGTTTCTTGTGCATTTTCTTTGGCTCTTTTTTTCTATTTGTTTGTTCTTATTTTGTTATCATATTTTTTAGATGCTTCATTGTATTCTAATGAGAAAGAGAAAGAACAGATGTGGATTTTGGTGGGTGGGAAAGAAGGGAGGATTTGGGAGGAGTTGGGGAGGGGAAAGAGTAATTAGAATATATTGCATGGAAAAATCTATTTTTAACTTTAAAATTTTTTTTAAAACACTGATGAAAGATATTAAAGACATGCATAAAACCTTGAAAGATTCCCCAATTGTTGAATTAGAATCGGTATTGTCAAGATCTCTCTACCATCTAAAGTGATCTGTAGACTCAAGGGACTCCTGTTATACTAGGGAGCAATATCCACCAGATCACGTGAGTAGAGAGACCTCAAGTAGCCGACTCGATTTTGATTAAAAATAGCAAGGTTGTGTCTTGAGAGTTGGCACAAGATATAAGAAATGAAGGAAAGAATGAAGAAGGTTTGCTGCACATGCAAACATGAGTTTGAATCAGGTAACCCAGAAAACAAACCCTAGCACAGCCATGTGCGTGTCCATAACCCAGTGCTGTAGGGACTCCAATAGAAGGATTGCTGGGACTTGTTGGCTGCTAGACTGACTTCAGTTTCAGTGAAAGACTCTGTTTCAGGGAGCAATAGAACAGACGGAGGGTGATAGAGCAGAGAGCGTGATGTTTTCCTCTGGCCTGTAATCACAAGAATACGGGTACATATACCTGCAAACATGAGTATGTATGTATACATAACACACACACACACACACACACACACACACACACACACACACACACACTAAAAGTAAAAAAAAAGAAAAAATTTGGAGATATAACAATACCCTATTTCATTACATACTATAGGATAGTAACAATGGCAAGGTATTAACATAAAAACAAACATATAGTCCAAAAAGAAAACAAAAGATGCCATGAACATATCCTTATATTTTCAACCAACTAATGCTCAGAAAATGACATATATTTGAAATGGAATCTTCAAAAAAGTGATGTGGAGAAAATGAGATGCCCCAAGTCTTGGAATAGATATGAACATTTAGACCCGAGCGGCATATAGAACTGCAAACAGACAGAACAAGAACAAAGTTCACAACATGTTACAACAAAAATGTCAGCAATATAGGACAAAGAGATAATGTTAAAAAGCTGTGAAAGAGAAATAAGAATTCATTCATAAAGGCAAATTCATTAGAATAAGAGCAAATTTCTCACCAGAAACTCTAAAAGGCAGGAGGTGTGAAATTCTGTATTTACAACCATGAAAGAAAATAACTGACATTCTTTATAGCTGTACTCAGAGAGCTATCCCTCAAATTCAAAAAAATAAATACCTTGCAAAATCATTATCAACAAAAACATTCATGACCATCAAGCTAATACTGTAGAACATACTTAAAGGAACCTATACAAGAAGAGTAAAATAAGCACAAACACCAGTAAAAAGCAAGAAAATAAATACCACTAAAACAAAAGATGAGCAAATAAAAATCAGAAAATAAATATTAGGTAAAAACCAAGTAACAGAAATCCTTTGCTACTTATACATTACTGCTACTTATACATTACTGCTATAGCTGTAAATGGCCTTAATTTTCCAATTAGAAATCACAGGCTTCCTAGATGCAGTAAAAGATAAGATTCAACTATTTGCTGTTCACAAGAAACCCACGGCACTGACAGCAGCCCTCCCAGGCAATGAAAAGTTAGAATATGCTATTCCAAGAAAATGTTATCTCTAAGCAACATCAGTGCCTATACCTTCTCATCCAGAAAAAAAGACACCAACCCCACTGTTGGGACACAGTCCAGGAATAGAATCATGTGAGGACAATTCTAAGAGCTTGTGAGAACACTCTAAGGAGAACAGACAAGAGTCTTGTGAACTAAGCTTCTTAAAACACACAGAATTGATGCTGGAATGTGCTCATGCCTCCCAGGTGCAGCAGATGGGAGTGAATTAACCTCAGGATATTCATTACAACTACCTATTGGTATTTTTTATATCCCTCTATGGAAAACCTGTTTTTGCCATGTATGGTTTGTCCTTGTGATTGTATATAATTGAATTCATAAAAACTTTACTCAAGTGACAATTTTTTTTATTATTAATTTTTCTCCTCTCCTCCAAGTCACCCCCAACCCACACTGTTCCTACCCTCCCCAATGTACTCCTCCTCCATTTCTGTTTAGGAAAGGGCAGGTCTCCCATAAGTATCAAAAAAATGAAAAACCATGGCATCACAATTTGCAGTAAGACTAAGCATCTCCCCATGTATTAAGCAAGGTGATCCAGTAGGAGAAGGATCAAAAAGGTTAGCAAAACAGTTGGAGACAGCCCCTGTTCCCACTGTTAGGAGTTCCACCAGAGGACCAAGCTAAATAACTGTAATATATACACAGAGTGCCTCGGTCAGTCCCATGCAGGTTCCCTAGTTGTTGGTTCAGTCTCTGTAAACCCTATGATCCCAGATTAGTTGATTCTGTGAGTTTTCTTGTGGTGCACTTGACCCCTCTGGCTTCTACAATCCTTCTTCCCTGCCTTCTGCAAGATTCCGTGAGCTCCACCTAATGTTTGGCTGTGGGTCTGTATCTGTTTCCATCAGTTGCTGGATGCAGTCTTTCTGATGACAAATGGGCTAATCATCAATCTATGTGTATAGTAGAATATTGCTAGGCATCATTACACTAACTTTCTCCACCCTCCAGCCAGGTTTGTTCTATACTAGGTCTCTGGGTCATCCAGCCTGTGCATTCTGGTAATCCAAGCAGTGTCTGACATCTCGTCATGATAAAAGTCTTGGAGAGATTAGAGAGAGATACAAGGGGTGTATTACCTACACATAATAAAAGCAATATACAGCAAATCAATTGCCAACATCAAATTAAATGGAGAGAAACTCAAAGTGATTCTGCTAAAATCAGGAAAAAGACAGGGTTGTCTACTCTCGCTGTATCTATTCCATATAGTACTTGAAATTCTAGCTAGAGCAATAAGACAAAAAAAGGAGATCAAGGGGATACAAACTGGAAAAGAAGGAGTCAAAGTATCATTATTCATAGATGATATAATAGTATACATAAGGGACCCCAAAAACACCACCAGGGAACTCCTACAGTAGATAAACACCTTTAGTCAAGTAACAGGGTACAAAATTAACTCAAAAGAATCAGTAGTTTCCTATGTACAAACAATAAACAGGTTGATAAAGAAATCAGGGAATCAACATCCTTCACAATAATCTCAAATAATATAAAATATCTTGGTGTAGCTCTAACCAAACATGTGAAAGACCTGTATGACAAGTTCAAGCCTTTGAAGTAAGAATTTGCCAGTCCTAAAATGACTCCCTTAATGTAGATGTCTTATTCCCTTTTCCAATATCCACCTTTTCTCCATCTCCACCCTCCCACTCCCCCAAGATCTCCCCAGTCCTTCCCTTCTCCCTTCTCCTTCCCCCACTCCCCCTATCCCTACCTCTATCCCCTCCCCTGTATTCCCAACTTTTGCCTAGCAATCTTGTTTGCTTCCAATTTCCAAGAGGATCTATATATGTTTCTCTTTGGGTTCACCTTGCTATTTGGCTTCTCTGAGCTTGTGAGCTATAAACTTAGTGTCCTTTCTTTTATGGCTAGGGTCCACTAATGAGTGAGTACATACCATAATCGTCTTTTGGGGTTTGGGTTACCTCACTTGGGATAGCGTTTTCTATTTCCATCCATTTGCATGCAAAATTCAAGATGTCATTGTTTTTTACCGCTGAGTAGTACTCTAATGTGTATATATTCCACACTTTCTTGATCCATTCTTCCATTGAGGGGCACCTAGGTTGTTTCCAGGTTCTGGATATTACAAATAATGCTGCTATGAACATAGTTGCACAAATGGTTTTGTAGTATGATTGGGCATCATTTGGGTATATTCCCAAGAGTGGTATTGCTGGATCCTGAGGTAGGTTGATTCCCAATTTTCTGAGAAACCATCACACTGATTTCCAAAGATACTTGGCTCTAGAGGAGAACCCAGGTGTCCACAGGGATGTCCCCAGCTAGGTTATTGGACAGCAGAGGAGAGGGTGCCAGAACTAGCATTGTCCTATAGTCACACTGATGAATATCTCGATCACCACCATAGAAATTTCGTCCAATGGATGTAGATAGAGACAGAGACCCACACTCACATCAGAGCAATGGATTGAGCTCCCAAGGTCCAGTCGAAGAGCAGAAGATGGGAGAAGATGAGCAAGGAAGTTAGGACCGTGAGGGTCTGGACCACCCAATGAGACAGTGTGCCTGATCTAATGGGAGCTCACCAAATCCAGCTGGACCGGGACTGAATGAGCATATGATCAAACTGGACTCTCTAAATGTGGCTGCCAATGAAGACAGACTGAGAAGCCATCAATAATGACACTAGGACCTATCTCTTCTGCATGTATTATCTTTTTGGGAACCTAGTCTATTTGGATGCACACCTTTCTAGGCCAGGATAGAGGGGGAAGGGCCTTGGACTTCCCACAGGGCAGGGCACCATGCCCTCTTTTAAGGAAGCAGAGGGAGGGAGGAGGGGGTGAGTGGAAGGGGACTGGGAGAAGTGGAGGAAATGTAAATTTTTTTAATGGAAAAAAGTAAAAGAATATGAAAAAAAGAATTTGGAGAAGACATCAGAAGATGGAAAAATCTCCCAGACTCATGGATCAGTAAGATTAACATAGTAAAAATGGCACTCTTAGCAAAAACAATCTACAGGTTCAATACAATCCCAACACAATTCTTTAGAGACCTTGAAAGAACAATATTCAACTTAATATGGAAAAACAAAAAAGCCAGGAGAGCTAAACAATCCTGTACATTAAAAGAACTTCTGGAGGTATCACTATCCCTGATTCAAGCTATACTGCAGAGCTATAGTAATATAAACAGCATGGTATTGTCATAAAAACAGACAGGTCAAATCAACATAAATCTACACACCTATGGACACCTGATTTTCAACAAAGAAGCCAAAATCAGACAATTGTCAAAGAAGGCACCTTCAACAAATGGTGCTTGTCTAACTAGATGTCAGCATGAATATTATAATCAGAAGGCTGTCTTAACCCTTGGAGTATAAATTGTCTGAGGCACTGAATAAAGTTGGCTACTCCATGGCACTTTAGTTCACCTCATTTATCGGCTCCATGTTCCCAGGTCCACCGCCTCTAGAGCAGTGACACACAACTTTGATCAGAACAAACAGAAGGTTCCTGCATATTGGCGGTAAGTGGAGAAAAGTGCAGTCAATTCCATAAAACAAATACTACCAGAGATGAAGGAGCAGATACACCACAAAACAATCTTCAGTAATGTATAAATCATTTGGACAAAAAATTCCCACAATGGATCTTAAAAATTAAACCATACCAGAACCTTCTCTACTTCTAGTTCACTCTCAAAGTGCCAGGAGGTTCAATATAGGGAAGTTGGGGAGAAAAAGCATTAATGATCTTCTCCAGATGTGAACCCTATAAACTATAGTTAACATATATTGATACAAATAAAAGACTTGAGGCTAACCGGGTATCTCAGCTGGTAAAATGCTTGCCACAGATGCATGAACCATAGTTAGATGCTCAGCATCCATGAAGAAAGCTACATACAAAGGTACACACATGTAATCCCAGTGCTGTGGAGGCAGAGGCAGAGGATTCCAGAGCTTTGATGGCCAGCCAGTCTAGTGAAATTGAGATTACCAGGTTCAGTAAGAAATTCTGTCTCCAAAACAAAGTAGAGATCAAGAGAAGAATACAATTCATCTTGACTTCTGGCCTCTACTTGCACATGCACACACATTTATACACATACCACAGTACACTATACTACACTACAATATAATAAAAATAAGACTTTATCAGGCAATCATCTTTGCTACTCATGGCAAGAAGTATGACTGAAGCAAAACCATACTGGTACTGTTGTAGAAAGCAGAAGTCCTTAGAGAGGCAGGCACATACTTACGGAGACGTTCATGGTTACATTCTTTTTTTTTTATTGGAAATACTTCCCAGTATCCCTTGTTGGATACTGATTAGAATTTCTATACAGAAAGGTCAACAAAAATAGAATATCTGAACAACACTAACAGACTACTTCATTCAACAACAGAACAAATTCTTCTTTCAATTGTATTGGGAACAATGACCAAAAAAAGGACATATTCATATCATTTAAAAAGGCTTAAGAGTTGGTATCATATAGAGCATATTTTCTGACCATAACATGGTAAAATTAGAGATCGGTAACACTAGAAAATCTCTGAAACAAAAAAATTAGACAGTCACTTCTAAAGAATCCACGACTCAGGTGAGGCCTGAAAATGTTTACTCCGAGGATATTGGGTAAAGATTAAAACAAGACATTACATTTTACAGCAGAGTGGAAACAGTGCTGAGAGGCAGAGGGGTAGCAATCAGTGCTCATGGGCAAGTGAGGTGGCTCTGGAATCTAACCTAATTTCAGTCAGCAACATCTAATGTAAGCATCTACCTCAAAGAAAAATAGAAAAGGGGGCAGAGAGATGGCAGAGCAGTTAAAATCATTTGGTGCTCTTTCAGAGGACCCGAGTTCAGCCCTCCAAACCCACACTAGAGGCTCAAAACTGCTTTGAACTCCAGCTCCGATGGATTGGGTGCCCTCAGCGGTGAGGGCACCCTACCACATGTGGCATCCTCTCACACAGACAAATACATGTGAATGAAAATTAAAATCAATCTTTGAAGAAATTAGAAAAGGGACACACAACAGGCAAAAAAGCCAATAGAAAGAATGTCAGTATCATACAGTTCATTCTTCATGAAAAATGAAACATTAAAGCAGAGGATATAATACTGCACATAAGCGATCTCAAAACTCCATCAGATCTCTTCTAGAGAAGATCAACATTTTCAGGATAGGGGTGGGATACAAGTTCAACTCTCAAAAGTCAGTAGCCTGTCTGTAAACCAACAGCAAGCATGCTGAGAAAGAGATCATGGAAACATTCCAATTAACAATAGCCTCAGAGGAAAAAAAAATCTGGGGATAAACAAAGTAAAAGACCTGCGCAAAGGGAACTTAAAATCTCTGAAGAGAGAAACTGAGAAAGACTCTACAAGGTGAACAGGTCTCCTATGCTCGTGCATTGGTGGAATTCACACTGTGAAAATCAACGCCTTACCAAGCAATCTACAGGTTCAAAGTAATCCCAGCAAAAATTCATTAAAAACTTTTAAGACTGACAAAAATAAAAAAAGAGTACAGTCACGACCATGGATATCAGGCACGAAACAGTTGATGTGACTTCACACCTGCAAGGCAGAGGGGAAATCACAAACAACCTCTGCTCGTAAATTCAGCAATTAGAAGAAATGGCAAAATTGCTCAAAAATCACGGTCTATCAAAATTCAGCCAATATGAAATGCACAGTCTGAGTAGGTCTACAGTCATAGCAGAAATTGAGTTTGTAATTCAAACCTTTTTAACTGAACAAATCTCCAGACACAAAGGATATCACTAGAAGATTCTACCGAACAGTTGTAGAAGAGCTTACAGAAATTATTGTTCATTATTTCTTCCAGAAAGCAGAGAACATTTCTCAATAATATTGTGAGGCTTGTACTATTGGATTCTAAAGCCAGGAAAAGAAAGGGGGGGTGGGTGAGCTGGAGATGAGTTGAGGGACGGCTTACTAATATCTCTCATTAACACACATAAAATTCTCCAACAGAACCCTTTTTAAATTATTTATTTATTTATTTTTTATGTTTACAGATGTTTTTGCATGCATGCATATTTTGTGCCTGGTGCCTCTGGAGGAACCATGTTTGGCAAACGAGAATGTTAGGCTATACGTTCCCAGCTACTTGGGCCCAGTGCAAGGATTTTCTGAGGACCTAACTGAAAGAAGCAGGAGTGGGCGATCAGGCGAGCAGAAAGGCCCTCCAAAGTCAGCCTTGTTTGGGCCCACGTTTTCCTTACAGTATGCTGCTCCAGGCCTCCCCACCCTCAACAGTCTCCTGTTCCCAGTAGAATCCTTTGACATGTGGCTTCTCCTAGGGATCTATACAGAAATGTCTATTCATCCCAGCAGACCATGAGACGGATTCCATCCAAGCCTACATCACTGTAGCAATGTGCTTTCTGGGGTCACTGACAGGAACACCGTGACTCAGGGGCACCCTGTGCTGGCATGGGTGACAACTCATGAAAGCTGCACTCTGGGAGGAAGGGAAACCCTCTTTTTGTTTTAAGATCGCATCACCAAGGGCCTCAGTGCATCCCTAAGTAGTCATCGCTGGGATGCATGGGAAGAATTTTCCTAGGAACAAACCACAGGTCACAGACAGAGACAGGCCGAGCATTCTTTTCCCTTTCCTCCACAGTCATCTTCTTCATTTTATCTTTTATTTTATTCTTTTCCAACTTAATATCTTTATTGATTATTCTGGGGATTTCACATCACACACCCCTATCACAGTTTCTTCCCAATCCTCCCACGTCCTTGACGCTGTCAATTTACCTTGGGGAAAACATCAGTTTCTCTATTTATTTAGGCTGCTAAATTTCCCTTTCTTTATTTTCCTTAAGCCGAATAAACTTAGATGTCTGTTGCTTAAAATTATTCATTTATCAAGACGGGGATGGAGCGACCTTGTCCTCTGCAAGCTCACTAAGGCCTACTGGTACCCCTTACTCTCTATTCCACAGTAATTCACTTGCTCTTCCCAAAACGTCGTCAGAAAGCTGGCAGGGATTTGCAGCTTCCTTATTGCTTTTTATCTTGGTCCTTCCTTTATGTCTGCGAAGCTTGATGGTCCCAGGAAGACCCATCTTTCTTTCTACCGCACTGACGCAGCCATAGATTTCATCTCCTTTCCTTTGACATTGCCGCAAACAACTCACAAGACGGGCAGCGGGAGTGTGCCCGTGCATAAGGCTGCCCTAGGCAGCTTCGCAGGTAGTGAGAGCTTTGCATTATGGAAAATTAATAAGTTGAACTGACTATTAGACAGACACGACTTTTGTTTTTAGGCCACTTAGAGTCCCCACTGGCAGCAGGATGTCCCCTAGCTTTTATGATGACCTCTCTGGTCCCCTACTATGTTGCCTGGCACTCTTCCTCTTCCTAGCAACCTCCATTCCTTTCTTAGATTTCTTATTTTCCTGGTGTCTCCACCCAGGGCTCCTCCATCCACCAATCAAATCCTTATCTCTGTCCCAGTGAAGAAGGCAATACCACTATCTGTTCCTTTTCTCATTGCTGAGAAAATAGCTGACAAAAAGAACTTAAGGAAAGGGGGTTTCTTTGGGTTCACAGTTGCAGGGCATTCTGCCTACGATGAGGTAGAGGGGTGTACCAATGGGAGCAGGAGGTGGCTGGTCACGCAGCATCCAGTTAGGAAACAGAGAACAATGCTCAACTTGCTTCCTCCTCAGTGTTGAGTCCAAAACCCAAGCCTAAGGAATAGTACTCCCTAATTTGAGGCTGGGACCACCCACCTCAATTAACCTAATTGAGATAATCCCTCACAGCCCCGCCTGGAGGCTAATCCCGGGCTGGCTCCAAACCTCATCAAGCTGCCAGTCAAAATTAACTACCTGAGTCACTCTCTGCCTCTTTCTGCAAACCCCAAAGTTCTCATTTAGTCAAAATGATCCACATTTGGTAAGATGGAAGCTCTGCTCTGGGGAGGGAAGATGGATGGGTAGGAGCAGAAAGCCTACAGAATCGGTAAGAACCTGTTTCTCTCTATGACAACTGGTCTCAACTTCATCCCTCCAGTTGCTTGGACTAGATGAACATCTGTTGTGGAATGGGGAGGGCTGCCCTGCGCATTGTTAAGACACCAGTAAGCTTGCACAAACACCCTTTCCCAGCCATAACAATAAAGGGCCCATGGAATCATTCCAAATGCCCTCCAGGGGTCAAAGTGGCCACTAGCTGAGACGCCCTGCTCTCAGGGACCCTCTATAGTCTATATAGAAGAAGCAGACACCATAGCATTACAACTATGAGCCTGAATCTGCTTTGTCTGAAAGTCAATGAACAACACATTAGCCTGCCTTGATTCTATAACTCTAAATATGATCACCAAAAATCCAATTTCAATAGGAAGTTGGAAACCAAATGCATATTCAGTATCCTAATTTGTTTTTTAAAATAATGAACTTTGGCACACAGCTTTGGTGATAAAACTTCAGGGCCCTATCAGATAATTAGAATTAGGATGTTTTAAAGATAAGACCATTCAAATTATTAGGGGAGATTTTATAGCTTGTATTGTTTAGAGAATGCACTTTGCTCAGAGATACTCTGACTTTTCAAACATTAAGCTTCTACTCCTTTCTTTCAAATTACTTGTTAACGACACCATTTTACACTGGTCAGTTCCTGATATTGGGCTCATAAAATATGTGTTTGCCAAAGATGACCTATTATGTTGCTCTGACATAAACATTTTTGAGCATTTCCAAAGCTGTTTTGGAATCTCAACTGGAGGGCATAAGGAAAAGTAAAGCAATAGATTAGGTTTGACCTGAGACAGAATGACTGAAATGGTACTTGGCATTGGACCCAAGCTACAGTGTCTGAGAATTTTCAATCCAGAGTTCTGTACCTGATATGAGCTAGGCTGGAAATGCTCTAGTTCTGGGAAGCTCAGGTGGTTGTCAAGATGTCTCTAGGGAGCTGGCTCAGCAGTGAAGAGCCCTTGCTGCTCTTAGAGAGGACCTGAATTCTGTTCCCAGCGCCCACAACTGCTTGTAACTCTAGTTCTACAGACTCTGATAACCTTGTCTTGTGTCTGCAGTTACTGTATACGTTTGTGCACGCACGTGCACACACACACACACACACACTCAGGCTCACACATATACACATAAAATAAAACTAAAATATTTTAATAGGTTTCTATGTATGAGCTGAGAATATAATGGGATAAATGCCAAGCACTTTGTTTCAAAGTGCTTTCAAATCAACTGGTGAGCATCTCTTTTAACAACAGGGGTCACAGGAGGAAGATGAATCCCAGACCCAAGGTGCCGGTGAAACTGAAACTTCCAATTCACCCCATATGGTTAAGTCTAGTTCAGAAACCAGGAAGAACCAAGACACCTGGCTATTAAGAAGGTGACCCAGGGTATTGTGGAGTTGAAAAGCCATCCACGCTGGATTAATAAATTCTTACAAGCATGGTCCAGAAGGTGGTTTTTGGTTGTTTAAAACATGGCTGTATATAAAGTGATTTATCCAAGAATATCCAATACCTACCAAGAATATGCAGTGGGAGAGTGTAGCTGGCTCCCTCTCCACGTGTTTAAAGGCCTTCTGCTAGAAGCAAGTCCCTAACACTGACAGAAAGAGAAATAGAGAAATAAGATTATAAATAGTGGTCTGAAGTCCATGTAAACAGAGAATGTGGGGGCTGGGGAAGTAGATCTTATGGACATGCTTGCTGTCTATCATGATGACTTGAGTTTGACCTTCTGAAGCCACTTTTTGAAAGCTGGGCATGGTGGTTCATACTTGTAATCCTAGCACTGGGGAAGTGAGGTCGTGATGCTCTCTGGAGCTCTCTTTGTGCATGCAGGAGGCACTTTGGCCAATGTTCTCTTTAGCACTGAGGTTTATCGGCGTTCTGTGGATGTTTCGCAGTTCCTTGTTGCTTGCAGCTGTTTGTTATTTAGGTCAAGAATATCCTGTGAGTTTGGCAGACATCCACTTACAAGGTGGAGGAAGTCATAAAAATCATGGCAACGAACAGAAGGAATGGCTGTCATCAAATCCATGGTGCTCTACCAAACTGGGTAGGGGGCCTGAAAACATGAGATTCTTCCTTACAACTGTGGGGCCTAGCAGAGAACCAGCCGAAACGAGGCCAGGGATAAAACTCAGTTGGCAGAGGGCTTTCCTAGCATGCATGAAGTCATGTGTTTGATCCCGGCACTGTGTAAACCCGGAGTAATGGCACACACCTGCAATCCTAGCACTTGGAAGACAGAGGCAGGAGGATGAGGGGATTAAGGTCATTACTGGCTGTATAATAAACTTGAGACCAGCCTAGGATCTTTGAAACTATCTCAGAGATGGAGATAAATAGGGAGAGACACACAGAGAGAAGAAAGATGGCTGAAAATAAGTTATCATGGGTGGAATATAGCTGTAAATACGCCATTGGACTGTCAGTGTGATCCCCCAGCAGCTTGAAAGAATTTAAGTCTGTGGCCAAGTAAAAATTCAGAGACCATTTGAAAACCCTAAACTGCAGTTTTTAAAAACAACACCAACACACCTGCCCAGCGTTTCCTCAAAGGAACTGCAGATGAAAGCCAGAGACTGTACACAGTCCCTCCTACTCCCTACCACACTGTGCCACACGATAGATGCCATTTATCAAAATATTTAAGTTTTTGATCCAAATAGCATGCTTGCCTGACACGTGCATTGTCTGGTGGCCTCTGTCTGCACCAGAGTTTCCTAGTTATAACTCATGGGTGAGACCACACAGACAAGGATTTGCACCCGATTATGAGGGAGTGGATCCTGTCACTGAGCGTTCTCAAGTTCCTTCGCTCACACTGGTGCTTTCCTGGGAAGCTAATCTGTCGGCAGCCACTCTACAGAGGGAATTTAAGCAATGGACACCCAGTCTTAAGATTCCTGCCCTGAGAGTAGGCCCTGCGCCTCGCCAAGGCAGCACAATAGAGTCAACGCTGTTAGCGCAGGCGTGGATGAGCCAGCCCCGAAGTTGTAAACAGGAGAGAGGGGTCTCCATTTCTCATCTGGCAGATCAACCCCAAGCTGCCCAGGCTCAGACCCAAGCATCGGACTTGGCTGGCCCCAACATCCACCCCATCTATGCTCTACTGGAGCACGTGAAGGAAGCTGACCCAAAGTGGCAGGATCTTCACAATACCGGCCAACAACAGGATATCCGGGAAGAGTCCTAGGGAGAGCCCAGCATTGATAGTGTAGTAGAAGCAGAGGCCTGGAACCAGACCAATGACTCTGCAATGAACGCTTGCAGGTAAAGACTATGGACATAAGGGTCTATGGCGTGGCTTACTGAGCCACACTGTAGCTGCTATGAGGAGATTTTTAATTTTTTCGTTTTTGTTATTTTTTTCCTTAAATTTTGTTTTATTTGGGGTGGGGGTGCAGGGGCAGACGGCAGATAGGAAGGCAAGGGGCATGAATGGGATCAAGTTATGTGATGTAAAAGACTCATAGAATAAAAAAGGAAAGATTCCTCCCCTGAAACTTTGGGGATTTAGATTGTAATCATTTGCATGTGTGCACACAGGCATGCACACAAGCATGCACATGTGGGCACGGGAGTACATGTGTGTAAGTATCCAAGGAGACAAGAAGATGACATCAGATCCCCTAGACCTAGAGTGACAGGTCACTGCGAGCCT
>PVIU01027653.1:0-20127 GCA_004026605.1 Ondatra zibethicus | reverse complement strand
TCAACTGCACCTTGGGGGCTCAATCCATTGCTCTGATGTGAATGTGGGTCTCTGTCTCTATCTCCATCCATCGGATGAAATTTCTATAATGGTAATCAAGATAATCATCAATGTGACTATGGGACAAGGCTAGTTCTGGCACCCTCTCCTCTGCTGCCTGAATACCTAGCTGGGGACATGCCCGTGGACACCTGGGATCAAGATAATCATCAATGTTACTATGGTACAAGGCTAGTTCTGGCACTAACAAATTTTAATTAGCATAAAAAGCTTTCTTTTGTATGTTTTTCCTTGAGTCCTCTCATTAAACAAATGTGTAGGAGCCAATTTTCCTCACAATATCAAAAGCTGACTTCAAATGTGATTCTCATTTGTAAAAGGAAGGAAGAAAAAGATGTTAGTGGAAAACTGTTTTAAGACCACTATATGAAAAAGCCTTTGAAGCTTTGAAAAATAATGTCCCCTCCTTCTCACCAATTTCCAACACAAGCTCAAATTAGTACTTCTCCTTTAAGCTACTGTTACTTTAATTTCATGAGCCTTTAGATTGCTTTTTCTGAACTTCTAGTGACAAAGAAAGATAGAAAATGAGACTACACTTGTCCGAATGATCCCTTCCCTCAGTCCTCTACTACTTTCCACTCAACTAAGTATACATCTCTAGGATGGCATGTTTGCAGTGAATACTGGCAGCACTTCTGTGGTCGAACATGTTTAGTAAGACAATTATTGGTTTTAAAAGACTCATCCATATTACACTGGTTAAAAAGAGGCACAAAAGAAAGGAAGGGGTGAGTATAAGAAGAAAGGGAAAAGAAAGAGGGTGGGGGGATATGAAACTAACACAAATGTTAGTTTTACTCCATGAAGTAGCTCCCTCTTGCAGATAAATATTATTAAAAGAAATCTCTAAGAATCATCTTCAAGAGATACAAGTATTGTCAGTAGGCTAATCTTGTGGAGGGCATGGGACAGTAGGGATCTGGCAGATGTTTGGTGCTGTGGAGATAGAGGCATATACTGCTAATAACATTAATTATAGCTTCCAACATTCTTTGAAATGTACCATTTCACTAAGTCTGAAGTACATCCATAAACAAATACCATTTAGAACTTACAAAACCCTGCTAATTTCCTATATCATGCAGTGATGAAATTCAAACTTCATGAAGTTACTACCAATTCCAATTTTACCAGGCTTGTAGCCTGATCTGCATTTTTCTAAATCTAATCTCTTTTTTACCCTTCTTTTTGTACAACCAAAAAAATATGAAAGAATCCGTTTATATTTGCCTCTATTGTTCCCTGAATTATCTCAGGTGATCTTTGCTGAATAATTAGGAATACAACAACGATGTGGGATTTCCCTCTGTATGCAGTGATTACCAGTAATATATAAAGGAACTGCTTTGGGCCTATAGCAGAGCTATAGGGGAACAGAGCTAGGTGGGAAAATCTAAGCTGAATCCTGGGAGAAAGGACTTGGAGTCAGGGAAGCCATGGAGCTGCCAATGGAGACAGACACACCGTGCTGATAGGCCACAACCTCAGGGCAATACACATATTAATAGAAATGGGTTAATATGTAAGAATTAGCCAATAAGAAGCTAGAACTAAGGGGCCAGGCAGTGATTTAAATAATATGATTTCTGTGATTATTTCGGATCTGGGCGGCTAGGATGAACAAGCAGCCCACTGCAACATAACAGAAATCTATAGGGAAGATGAAATTACAGAGACAAACAAATATCCTGCTAAAATTCAACATAGAAAAAAATTAAGAAAAATAGGTTAATAGTTTAGACATGCACATTATACACATTCCAGAGAAATAAGTTAGAAAGATTTGGATATTTGGAGACATAGGACTATATTTTCAGCTATTTACATCTGGTATTTGGTTGTCTATAAAATAGTTAAAGGTCTTATAATAGTTTCAGTAGCTACAAATTCTGGGAATAATTTAGATGACCAAGAGGGACTATACGTGCTTCTATTTCTTAGAATCAAGTTTTACCAAGTTTTCTTAGTTGCTCATCTCATAATTGTAATAAACATCTAACAAGGAGAAAATTCAAGAGAAAGAGTTTACTTCAGCCCATAATTCTACGGTGTCACCTGTTATGATTGGAAATTCATGGCACAGAAGATTGTGGCATTTGGCCACATTGTATCTTCAGTCAAAAGACAGAGAGTGAAGAATGCATTTGCTCACCCAATTTTCTCCCTTTTTTGTAGTCCAGAATACGAGACTACAAAATGATACCTTCAAAGTTTGTGGTTCTATCTTACATCAATTGTCTTGATCAAGACAATCTGCTACACTGTAGGTGTATACAATCATTCCCAGAAGCCACCTTCCAGGTTATTCTAGAACTAATCCAGTTGATCATTAAAAGTAGCCATTATAAACATCTCCCAGTTATTTATGGAACAATAAGTGTTTCCTATATAAACATTTTTGAGAGAATTCCTTGGTACTCATCCCTCAAAATTAATAGTTGACTCCCATCTACTATTTTTGGAACTGCCTCTGTATTAAACCAACCTCATTTTCTCCTATATTAAGTTTACTAGAGCAGAAAAAACTAGTAGATAAGATTTGTCTGAAACATAGCAAGACATTTATCAAATGTCTTCTCTTATGTCCATGTGGAAAAGGCTATTATAATTAGGAGAGCTAGTGACTGGTTGAATAATTTTGTCTAAATGTATTCATACAAATGTAGAGGCAAATTTTTAGTAGTATGACTTGGGAGAAGGTAGAGAGTATCTTTCTCTTTACAATTTAACCTTAGAATGGTGATCTTACTTCTGCTTTCCTTCCTTTGATTAGCAATGATTCCCCATCCTTCCCAAATATACACATATATCCAGTGAAGAAACCCCTTTCCTTTCATTTTATTTGATTCTGAGAACAGTTATCAATTATTGCATTTCTATTTGTTTTTTCTGTACATAAAAATAGGCATTGGTGTAATGAGGACAGCCCATACCTCTGAACCTAGGAATTAATGAAATTCTATAATGCATTTCACAGTTATGTTTATAATATACCAAAATCTTTTCATAGAAAAGAAATGAGGAGCAGAGAGTTATTTTAATTTACTCAAGGTCACCCATTTGAAATTTCTAAACACAAATTCATATCCTGTGACATTTTGTTCCTAGGCTCTTCACCCAGGGTCAGTGTTTCCATTAGGCACAGGAAGCACAAAGGCGCTTTTAGGGATCCACAACGTTTTGATTTTCATTACTTTTTAAATAAGAAAATTTACTGAATGCTTGATAATGCATTTAGCATGGGTTTTATCCTTTTTGAGACCAGTGTGACTATAAAGTACATATAAATGTCTTCATAAGTTTCACCTAGACAAAGTACTGAATATCTACAAAATGCAACATTCCACCTTCTTGCCTTACTGTCCTCACTTCCTTTCATTATGGAGATAGAAACAAAATGTGTGTGATGTGCTGTGTGTGCATCAGGGAAAAATGAGAACTGTAAAGAATATATGCAGAAAGATTAATGAGGAAAAAGGATTTTGTACAGAAAGGAGCTGCCATGGTGAGGCTATGTTTTATGTTCCTTCTACTTTTTTTATCTGTAAAGCATCATTCTGTGGTAAATGTTCCTTCTCCTCCGTCTCCTACACAGACATGTGTGGAAGTTCATGGAATTGATTTGAAACTTATTAGAAAAAAGCAAGGAAATGTCTTTTCTCTTTAATGACCTCAACACAGCTTAAATTCATAACCAGTAGCAGTAACAACTGATGCTTGTGTTATGTTCCATAGTTAAAACAGTGAAAATCTTCAAAAGGGTTTTGATTCTGTTTAAATGTTGTCCATATTTATGCGTTGGCTTTCCCCATGTGACTCACAGTCTGCATCAGTCATTCCATCTTTATGCCAATGCAATTTCAAAACACAGGATTAACTCGCATCTGAAATAAAGGAGTCATGAATGCAGGGGTTGTTTTGCACCCTAAGCATCAATATCTGTGGCTGTTAGATGCACAGATCAATGTTCTTGCAATTGGAATATCTATCTGATAGTTGGGTGGTAGTAGCCCCTAGCTTTAATTGTATGTACATTCACTTTCCAGATGAGAAAGTGCATTGAGAAAACAAATTTGAATTGCTAAAGTTTATAATCAAGGAAGCATTTTCTCAATTTTGTAAATTCAGGACAATGACATGTTTCTCTGAGTTCAGAGATGTTGAAGATTGATATAAATTCAAGATAAAATTCTATAACCTGCAAGTCCCACCATATATCTACTATTATCTTCTTGCAGTGAGGATACCATCTGGGTTATCAAACATATATTATTCCTGTCTATGGTAGCAGGCTAGTGATTTAAGACTTGAATTCTCATTCCATTGGGAAATATCCAATGGAAACAAGAAATGACACCTATTTTTTTCTGATAGGGTTTCTACTGTGTGTGTGTGTGTGTGTGTGTGTGTGTGTGTGTGTGTGTGTGTGTGTAAAGGCCACAGTATTCAGCCTTGGTTGTAGTTCAAGAGGCAAAATTCAGCTTTTGTTTGAAGACAAAGTCTATCACTCTAGATTTCCAGTGAGTCTCTGGGTTGTGCCCTTAACCATTACTTCCATGTTAGGTTTGCAAGCACATGCTACTTTTGTCTGGCAAATTTAATGAGAGGTTTCATAATAGCACTTGTGTTTTTATACTTTCAGGGAACATAACTTTTAGCCTGAGCTATCACCTCAGGCCCCAGTATGTATATGTATTTATTCATATATAATGTCATACATTAGGACTATATGTAAATATTTTTTTCACTCTCACACCTCTGACTTTACCGATGTTTCTCCTACTGACACTCAAATTCATGAGCTCTTCTTTAATTATTATTATTGGTGTGTGTGTGTGTGTGTGTGTGTGTGTGTGTGTGTGTATAACCTACTGATTCTGTTTAGTGTTTCACATATACATATGCTTTTGAGACTAATTGCTTGGAATTAGATAACTTGTCAGGGTGCTTATCTCCAGAAATTACAGATTTTCCATCTCTCAGCAGCCATTAATTGCCTGTAGCAATTTATCCAGGAGTGGGGCATTGTGAGATTTCTATTATCTATATTGGCAGTTGATGGTTTCGTTGTAGTGGTGGTAATTCTTAGGTGACTTTGTTGTTCAGATTTTGTATGACTATATTTTCTCATTTGCACAGAATAGCATCAAAATCCTGCTTAATCATTCCATGGGAGAATTTAGATAGCTATGCGAGAATGATTATTATAATTAACTAAATATTACTCTGTTTTATGTTAGCGATAATATATGATTTTAAACATTCTTTAAAGAATAATTTCATTCCATATTTAAAACATCACTGATAAGAAGGCATCACAACTATTATCATCCTCAACATATAGATGAAACCTGTAATGTTGAGAAAAGTGAATTGGTTTCCCAGGAACACATATCCCTAAATGAACCAAATATTTGAGACTTCAACTTCTATGTCCTTGGTAAAAATGTGTTAAATTTCCAAATATTTCTGCAGTCAGTGTTTAATATACAAATAGTCTCCCACATACTTTAGATTTCATGTCTGAGAGAACACATGTGGTGTTTGGCCTCTCAATTTAAATTGATTCAGCCTATGTTGAATAAGAACTTTATGCAAAACAAATTGTGTGATTAGCCTGGAAGAAATTGGAACAATCAAAACAGAAATCTTGCCCAGAAGTTTGCAATTTAGAACTTTTTAGTGAGGACGTACATGCAATGAGTACTAATCACATATAAGAGCCGGCTGAAGTAAGGATTGTATCAAATACATGTGGAAACCTTAGGAATGATGAAAAAGAAATACTTCTTGCTATGAAGTTGGTGAAAGATTATCAAAATGATGCATTTATGCTTGAGGTAATTGTCAGAGAAACAAGATAGAATAGATCCAAAGAGTGATGCAAAAATATATGTCCTATGTAACATGTTTATAGAGATCATCAAAGAATATAACTCATTTTACTCAGGGAACAGATAGAGTTTTGGCAGGTACTCTCAATTTTTAACTCCTAAAAGCTATAGATGTTACCTGATTGTCAACCTGAGATTCTTTCAGTGATTTGACCAAGTCGTGAGAGTTCAGAATTGCCTTGATGCTGGCTTCATCCACTGAAGTTTCTAATAAGATTGCCACTGTTTCTCAGCAGGGTAACAATAACTAACACTTGTTTTCAGCTAGTATCTACTTCCCAGGTTAAGCCATCTGTTTGTATCAACGAAGAAATCTCTACCTTATCACTGCTTCCTGCTTGTTCCTACTTAAGACCCAACAGAGTAAATGGCCTTGTTATATTCTAGTTATAGGCAATGCAAATGCATTGTGTGTCTGAAAGTAAGAAAGAGTACTCATCCAAGGAGATGCATAAGGGTGGAAGAGATAAGCAAGACTGGATCAAGGAGAATAATCAGAAAATATTCTGAACATGCTTGCAATTTTCAAGTAACAAAAATATCAATAAAAAGAGAGGGATAACAATATCATACTTAATAATGTTCTATCACTGAGTTGAGTTACAAGAAAAGCAATCAACTTGGGAGAAGAAGAACTGGGTGGGCTCTGATTTCAGTTGCACAGAGCCACTTTTGCTATGTCATTCCTTGTGAGCCTCTGGTACCTGCCATTGAAGTAAAAGTCACAACAATGAACCTAAGGTTCTGTGCTTCAATATTCTTTTTAATTACCTATAAGAAGAATCTAAGGCCATGGAGCCAAAGATGTAGTTACAATTTAGATTTCCTTTGTAAGATTAGGATAAATATCCACTCTTCTCCAAAGCAAGTTTTATAATTCTGTTTTATTGAGAGGAAGAAATCTGTTTATGAAGTGTTCTGTTCTAATGAAAATCCAAAAATTCTTCTATGTCTCTAATATGTGTATGGAACCAATGTTGCAAGCCCTCTTTTTTTTGCTTCTTTGTTCCTTATGAGTTGCATGGTTTTAAGATCAATAGTGTTAAACACTAAAGCCAGAAAACCCTGAGACCTAAAATTTTGTCCTTCATTTGTAATGTTCTTGCCACCCAGCCTTGGCTGATTTGCTTTGTTTCTTAATTTACATTTTTGTTAAATGAAACCAGTTAGATATGAATAATTTACACTGGTATGGATTTTGCTTTATTGATATAAATTTAAGGTCAATCTTGTTATATGTATATTTCTACTCTTGTTTAAGGTATTGTGATTGTGTATTTCATTTAAAAGTGTAATGTATAATTAAGAAATATAGGTTAATAGATAGTCATCTATAATAGTCAAGTTTGTAGTCATGTTAGATAGATTTTCTAGATATATAGAGATATATTTCAGTTAGATAGGCATTCCTCATATCTTTCAAAGATGACAAAATATGGCATTTAATGTTTTAATAATTTAGGACGTTTCATGACAATGAAACACATCTGCTCCTGGCAACACCACCTATTTCAAGAGAAAGATGGGCATCAAAGAGGCTCCTTAATGAATTTGTTAGTCATTTGGGCAAAAAACTGTTCTTGCCTGGACTACTTAACTGGACACAAAGAACCCACAGAGAGAGGACTGCTAAACTTGCTTAAAGGTGAGATGATCCTTCAGGGTTCCTACTTCATAAAAGAGTCTGTGAGACATTATACAGGATACAAAAGTAAGTGACTAAACTGTCTTTAAATTTTCCTGCTTTATGAAAATGTCTACTAAATATTATGGGCCTGTAGGCTAAAGATGGATACCCCAACAGTACAAAAGAACTTTGGATGACTGTACAGGTAGCGAGATGTCTCTGTCATTTCTAGAGTTTAAAAGTTGCTTATTACTTGCTTACTTAGGTAATATTATATACTTCTGGAGTCTTTGTTGGAGTTAAAGAATGGATAGTTCTAGTTTTCCTTTGTCATGATAAAAGATAAAATAGGTTGTAATTGTAATTCTTGCTTGATAACTGTTTTGTTACATGTAATTTTACAATGTTAAACTAAAAGCCTTTCTTTTTTGTTTAACCAAAAAAAGGGGAAATGTTATATGAGGTCCATCTGTATTTGGGTTGCTTTCATTGGTTAATAAAGAGACTGCCTTGGCCTTTTGATAGGGCAGCCCTTAGGTGGGTGGAGTAGACAGAACGGAATGCTGTGAGAGAGAAGGCAGTGTGGCAGACGCCATGTTTCTCTGGCCCAAGATGGACACTGGTTAGACTCATGCCAGTAAGCCACAACTCTAGTGGCGATACACATTAATGGAGATGGGTTAAAATAATATGTGAGAGTTAGCCAATATCTCCAATATCTGGCTGGAGATAATGGGCCAGGCAGTATTTCAATGAATACAGTTTCTGTGTAATTATTTCAGACATAAGATAATTGGGTGCCAGGAACGCAGCCCATGCACCTTCTTACTACAACCACTCTCAGTCTATGTCAGGGAAGATCCTGTAGATGGTAACAGCTAATACAAAGGCTAATATCTGTTCAAACTATATATAAGAAGTAATGATCAACTGCTCAGTGCTGAATGTGACATCTGTATCACTATTCTGAAGGCATAGAGAATATCACAAAAGACATGAAAGAAGAAGACTTTTAAGGATTTATTTATTTATTATTGTCATTTGTGTGTTAATGCATGCATGTCTCTTGTGTGCAGGTCCTGGAAACTTTACTCTGGTACTCTGGAAGAGAAGCAAGAGTTCTTAACCACTGAAGCACCTCTGTATTTCATGAAAAAAAGTAGAGCTAGAAGACAGCAATGAGTTTCCTGAAACATTGTCTTTCAGATATAACCTGACTCTTATAATCAGGAATACATAGCAGCTATGAATGTCTGCACAAGAGTGAGCTCATCAAAATTCAATCATGGATAGAGGAGGTGGTTCAAGGCCATGTGCTTTCCTGAGGAACTATCAACTGTTAAAAGTTTCCAGAAGAGGAGTTTCATTTGTTTTAATAGGTACCGGCAGAATAGTTGAAAGAAGAAGGGATGAAAGGGAAAGAAAGAGGGATAACAGAGGTAAATGGGAAAGAATATAATCACAATATGAAACTGTTATATAGGTATGAAACTGACAAAACACAAAGAAAATTTACTTTAACATAAGATCTGTAACATAACAAAACTTTTACTACTTTAAAATAAGTAAATGGTATTATTTGTCAAGTTGTTCAGTTTATATAGGATAAAGTACTTGACACGAAACAGTATTGTCTAACCCACCCTAAATTCCTACTAGAAATTACAATAAGCAAACTAGGTTGAACGTTTTCCTTTTTAGTGTTTTGGAGTCATTCTGTAGAGCTACTACAAGAGCTGAATTTAAAAAAATATGGCATTGGCATCTGTGTTATTACCTCAATCCTAAGATCCTGTGCTTCCTGAAGATCTCTCTAACCATGCTACCATGAGTGTGAAATAAGGTAAAGCCCATGTAATGTACACATGGCAAAGAATAAATGTATTATTGGCATTGTTATTAATTGCTTAATTAACCTACACACACACACACACACACACACAATCACCAATAATTCTGTCCGTCAAGAGATTTCCTGAGTACTGATAAGGCCCTAGGTCCAATGTTATGTGTTGGATACATAGGAATTCTTGTTTTATTCACTCAGTTCCTCACAAGCATTTACTCTAGGGACAAAATCAAACACATATAGATGTTTCCAACCCAGTACCCTAGAGTTTAAACAAGGAGATGATTCCTGTTTTGGACCAAGTTAGAATAATAGCTACATTTGGATCAGTTTGTCTCAATTTCTGAAAGAAAAATGTGACAAAATAGTTGTATGTTCTAAAAGACACCCTCCCAGCTTTGAAAGGCCTCAATTACCAAGCTCCTTCCCATATCATCAGAAATACGAGTCCTATGCAAGTGGCACAGAGTTTGGTGTTTCTGGCTTTGTTTGGTTTAGTTTTTGTTTTTCATTTTAAATTGCTTTGAGAACTTCATTTATGAGCACTGTATTTACATTGTTTCATCTCTTTATCTTTTGCCTCCAAGTCTATGTCCTCCCTCTATATCTGTCTTTCCCTCAAATTCATGACTTTTTCTCCTTAGTAATAATTTTCAGATATTGTTATATAATTTGTATTGTGCATGCATAGATGTGTTCAGGGATAACTTGGGATTGAATAACCTATCAAAGAGTTCATCCCTGAAGAAAACTGATTTTCTCTTTCTTGCAGCAGATTCAGACAATAGCTCTTCATTTACAGCCATGAGAAATTTCCCACACCCAAAATGGCATGTCAGTTGTAGTGTCTTTATATAGATAATCGTCATCTTAGTGCTGAGATGTCGGTGCAGTTGCCCGAGATGATGATTGTTGTAAGAGGTGAGCAGGCCGCATCCCCCCACCCAGCTAGCTTAACCCCCGAAATAACCACACAGAAACTGCATTAAATTAAAATACTGCCTGGCCCATTAGCTCAATTTCTTATTGGCTAATTCTTACAGTTTAATTCAACCCATTTCTACCAATCTGTGTAACACCTGGGAAAGATTCTAACCAGTGTCAGTCTCAGGCAGGAGCTTCATGGCATGTCTCTGTCTCTGCCTTCTTCCTCCCAGAATTCAGTTCTGTCCTCCCCACCTATCTAAGTTCTGCCCTATCAAAAGGCCAAGGCAGTTTTTTTATTCAAACAATGAAAGCAACACATAGACAGAAGAACCTCCTACACCAGATGATATCAAGCATTGTCATCATTTGTAAGCTTGACATATGGGTAAGCCTCTGCATTGGTTTTCTCTCATGGCAGCTTACATAGCACCTTCCAATACTATGAAAGCAACACATCATGGAGGTGACTTACAAAAGAGTTCCTGCTCAATTCCTTTACATCTTTTGTCCAAAGTTTATGGTATCTTCAGAAACAGGGTCTTATCTTCAAGTTCTGAGAAACAACTAAAAGAAAATTTCCCATGCTTAGCATTGGTGTTTTTGGTACAGAGTATATGGTGTTGAGAGAGAACACTATAACCTTGTACAGAATAATTCCATTTAAAAATATGTACACATATATAATCAAAATGTATTTGAAGTAAACATAAACTATGTTTCCCTTAAGAGCTTTCAAACCTCCTAAGCATTTATTATTTATCTCTGCTTCCTTACTCTCAATCTGTGCTACCTTTTCTCTCTCCTCCCCAGATGATACCACTTCCCCTGGATTCCTATTTCCCTCTCACAGCATCTGTGTGTTCTTAAGGCTCCCTCCATGATTGCAATGAAGCTAGTTGGGGAATCTTTGGTTTGAAGTGTGGTAGTTCAAATTCTGTATGTATAGAAAACAGCCATGTTCTGAAATAAGCATGGACAAATGACAGGCTTTGGTAGCAGGTCAATGAATCTCTACTCATATTGAATATGGGAGTCAGCAACTGAGGAGACTAGGGGAAAGAGAAAAGTAATCATACTTTTATATTTGAAGATGTCTTCAAGCACCTGAATACTGAAAGCCAGAGGAAGCAAAAATAAAGAAGTTGACACAATCTTCAAGAAGATACAGAGTCAATAAATGAATCAAGTTGAAGGAAAGCTCTTCATATATTTTTTTCCAGAAACATGTGTTAATTTTTGGCATGCTGATCACCAGGTGCTGGATTCTGGAACTTTATCCTTCTCAGTCTTAGGAATGTCTCCAATTGATAATGAAAATACTTGCCAAGGACTCTTGTGAAAATTCAGAGGCAACTCAATCCACAAGAGTAACTAAAGACGGTAAGCATCAGAGAAGATGAGGCAGGAGAATTGCTAATTGCTAGATTACATAGTACAATCTAGTTTTCAAAGCCCCCTTATTCTCTAAGAGGATCAGATAAGGTTACTTACAAAATCATGTTCCAGACAAACATTTCTGGGTTTCCCATTCTTTGCTTCTCAATTTTCTCTTTTGTTCATCTGTTTTCTTTGTGCTTCAGAGTACTGGTTGCCTGCAATTCAGTTCTCCCTGTTTTTATTTCTGTTAAAATCAGTAATCTTATTCAACACAAAATTGGAATGTGCCACTGATTCCCCACTATCATTGAAATCACTGTGGTGAATCTGAACCCTTGCTGAGCAAAGGGATGGTTTATCTTCTGTGAAAAGAGCCTTTAGTCTCAGCAAGTCTTGGACTTGACTGCTGGTAGGGGTGTGATCACTTCCTGCACAGATGCATAGAAGCAGAGCCCCGTCACAGCACCGCAGGGCAGATCGAGGACAGATCAGCTCATTAAGCAATAGCAGAGGAAGCTGAGTTCCACACTGACATGCATTCATCTGACTGGACACTTTCTCACAGGGAAGCAGGGAGAAAGATGACCTACCCGACCCTAATGAAGACACACAGCCCAGGAGGAGACAAGTAGCCACCCTCAACTTCCTGCTCCTGTCTTCTAAAGAGAGACAGTCCTTAAAAACAAGCAAATAGTTGCTTTTGTATGACTCAACAGTGACACCCAGTGACTCTCTCTGTCAATCCCAGGTGACTGTTCCCTGTGGGTCTTCTGGCAAATACATTTCGGTCTCCATTACCGTACACTGAAGCAGCAATAGCAATCATGTCAAATTCAGTCCTGGAAAAGAAAAACCATAATAATAAATCCCAGTTTGTATTAAGTTAATTATCTAACGGGTGAAACATATTCTTTCCACTCTCAGATCATGTCTAATATCTAACAGCATCACAGTGTAGTTTTGTTAGTCCTTAAATTTGGCATCAGAAGGGTCTTATTATTTCCTTCACACCCTTAACCTAGATTTTATGGGCTCTTATTTTCTGTCATTGTGCAACATTCATATACACTACACACAGGCACACACATACATGCTCACACATACTGGGTTAGCAAGATTTAGATATCAGCAATGGAAGAATGATACAGAGATAGAAACATAATAATTTCATTTATTATACACTGGACTAGGCAAACATGTATATGGAGAGAATTTTTTATTAATTTTTATTCAAATAGAATTACATGACTTTCCATCTTCTTTTCCTTACTTCAGCCCATCTCAGATACTTCCTTCAAATTTCTCTCAGCCCTCCCCCCACAGGTGATAAGCTCTTTTTCTATGATTGTGTGTGTGTGTGTGTGGCATGTAGTCATGCATGCTCTCTTAAGGATAGTGAGGTCACGAACATCGTAGAAGAATTTACTGCTGCTACTTTGCTAGACCAGTATAATTCCTAACTGTATTCCAAATCTTATCATATATCTAGAATATATCTATAGAAAAAGAAAACCTTTATGGAACACTAAAACTGGGCACAATGCAGAGATCAAAGATTTGTGGAAAGTCTAGCCTCAACTGATACATCTAAATGGAGACAAATTTAATAATTTATGATATAACCTGAAGAAAATGACCAGCGTGCCCAGTGGTATTCCAAGAAGTGGCATATGTTGAAAAAGTATGAATCTGAGGCTTTTTAGTGAATGATGTAAAACTTGCTGGTGGACTAGTGAGAAAGAGATACTTTCTTCAAATATTGAAGGGGCAGGTATTCAGAAAAAGAGCTTACTGGTTTTATTTGTTCCCAGAGGACAGAGATTGAATAACAGATAGAAGTTATATGGGAACTTTTTTCCACTCAATGTAAAGAAGCACTTTATAATGATTGGATCTACTGGGAAATGAAAGAATCTCAGAGGGCAGAGAATTTTATGCCATCAAAACGTATCCTAGGTGCATCTGTCATAAAAATTCTACTTTAGAAAACTAAACTAAAGAGTGAGTGGATATAGAAAAGTTACAGGAGACTTTAATAAATAAAATAGGAAGGCGATAGTCAAGAAAGCAGGAAGATATTTGTTCACCATATCTAAGACACCAACTGAAATAGTTCTCTAATCATCAATTTAAAATTTAATTAAAATAAACTTTCTTTCTTTCCTCACCAAACTAGCATCCTTTTTCTTAAAAAAAAAAGAACCTATATCTTAGGTACATATTTTCTCTTTCTACTTATATCTGTGCATCTGTTACATGCAAAAATAATTCCACAAAACATCCATAAATCATTTAACTATTTTTCCATCCCTTCATTGTTTCTTTCCCAAGGGTGGCTAAATTAACCAAATGATCTGATACTTGCTACAGGCAACAATGACTAGCAGAGAAAGGATTACATTATAAAGATGCTGCCTTTCAGTTAGCCATTAGGCTGGTACTCTATAATAGCCCAAAGTACAGAATGATCTAGAATGAAGAAACTTACAAGGTCTATTGAGGTGAGAATAAGTATACAAAATAATGACATTTTCTCTTCAAAACTGATACCAACTTTTTTATAGTTAGTGTGGTTGTGAAAAGAAGAGAACCCTTGAAGGCATGATAAAGTCACCAGGGATTGTATTTTGTGAATATTATTAGTGTCTATACAGTTTTGAAGCATATTATTTTTCTTCTCTGGTTTATGAAGCACCATCTCTGAGAATTAAAAACTGAACAGACATTCAATCTGCTAATGTCTTGATGTCAGACAGTCTACCTTACAGATTGTAAGAAAGTAATATATATTGCTCAAGGGTTACTCAGTTTAGGAGCTTTTTGTGAAAATAGCACAAAAGGTCAAGTTGAGACAGTAATACAAGCTATTTTCCCTTCAAACATCAAATTTGTTGATTATTTACTAGATACCAAATACCATCATTTCATATCTCATCTGGTTTAAACTTTCCTGCCATTCTTTGCCATTAGATGCTAATTTATCCATCATTGTCTTATGAATCCATTTTGGAAAAAATGAATGCAGAATAAAACAAAGAAACAAGGATTGAAAAGACACAGCAGAAATTTATAAAACAAGCAAATCTTATTCTGAGGAACTTATTCAGTTGTAGAATGTCTTCAATAAGAAAAATAAAAAAAAATAAAGCACCAAGTGTTGAGATATCTATCTGAGCTAGCATATGTGTAAGAGGGGCAGAGGGAAGAGATCAGGAGTAGTAGATAAATGAGTAATCAGGAGAACAAGGCTCCTAGCCATGTACAGAGAAATTCAAGGTGACTCATGACATTTAGCTGGAATTTCAGCCTGGGAATTGAGAGAAATTCCTAGCTCTCTTGCCCACTAAGAAAGTTCCTAGAACTGGTAATGCTTTGATATATATATTTTATTTCTAGTTTAGGCTCTTATCAGTCATATGAATCAAGAGGATTCACTTTCCACTCCAAATCTTTGTCTCCCTAATTTGTAAAATAAGAGTGTGTACATTAACCTGATGTAATTCCACCAAGGACTGAAGAGGCAGTGCACAAAAAGCACCTTAATATATTAGCAGGCACATTGTAGATAGATGTGGAAGAGTGGCCATCAGTGTGATAATGAAACTAAGCAGAGACAGAGGGAGACCACAAAAATCTTGTATCCATATGAATATGAGAGGTTTAGATCACTGTCTTCTCATACGTGTTTGATAATATTAATTTAACAAATTGCGCATTAGATTTGTTTGTTATCTGTTTTTCTGTTGTTTGCTTCACAGCCCAGACTGCCCTTGAACTTTGATTCTCCTGTCTGAGTCCTGAGGAAACAAATGCGTATCATATCTAGCTATAAGCCAGTGATATCAGCTCTCAAAGAACATAGAGACAAGCAATGGCTTCTATGATTCTGTGCTGAGCACGTACTTTACCTTTCATTTGATAGCATCTGATCTTTGCTACAACAACCATCCAGAGTCACATGTAGTCTCAAGGGACCTAATCTCAGCTGCTTCAATGTTACTTCCTTTTCCTCTTAAACACTACCTTATGTAACTATTAATCCCCTGTAGGTCTCTGTCCAGCTATTCTGGATCCTATAGAAACTACATAAACTGAATGAACCTTCATGGTTTCTCTCTCTTCCTTATTTCAGTTTCCAGACCCACTACTTAGAAGTTATATCAAAAGATTGAAGACTGAAAATAAACTACTTCCATAAAATGTCATTCCATCAGACTGATTTTCAGTATGGGATGTAAGGTTATACCAGTTTAGATTACCAAAAATTATTCAGTTTTATCACTAAAGCGCTGGATAAAACATCAAAGAAAAGTAAGTGGATGCTCACACTTTATGGTTGGTTCTGGAAAAAAAGGAGTCTTCAGATTTATACATATATTCAGGTTGTGTGAGGAACTACAGGGGTTGGGATAAAAGGACTGAAAAAGAAAAAGCTGCCTGGGTGACGGTGGCTAAGAGCAAGCCATTAAAACATCTTAGCACAGTGGGGATGACATGTATTGAATCTGCCCTGTCAGCAGAGCACAGTGCAGTACCCACCCTGATAAATGCCAGGTTGCCTTGCTGACACTCAATAAAGGTTTCATCCAATGGCAGAGCAGCAGTCAAGAATAGCCTGATGGTTCTGAGCCTTGCTTTCAGCTCCTCTGTACTCCTACTTATTACCAGAAACTAAATGAATATTTCTGGGATAAAGAGAAAATCAGTGAGGTAAAGACCTGAGGTTTCATCACGAGCACACAACAGTTACATTTATACAGCTAACTATACAGGAGAGCATTTTACTTTCTTCTTTAATTCTGTTTATTAATTCTTTCTTTCTAACCATTAAAAAATACATTAGGTATGCATGTCAAGTCAAGCATGACGATCCTTGACTTACTGGAAATATCTATACATGTATGTACAGGTATTCCTAAGTATCACATAGATATGAATAAAAGTTACACACAGAATATTATACACATCATATATATACTGCATATATATATATGTAATTATAGTCACTCAAGTATTTGAAAATGTTATCAGTAACAAGAAGTTGAGGTTAGGGTCCTTAGTCAACAGCTCTCCAACTTAATTTTTGAGACAGACACTTTCATTTAACCTAAGGCTCACTAATTTGGCTAGGCTTCCTCGAGCCTGTTTGCTCTAATTGGGTCTAAGTGTTTCCTCTTCCCCAGTCCTTAATGCCAGACTCAATGCTCCCATTCAAGAGCTATCTAATCTATCTTATCTATCCTATCTATCTATCTATCTATCTATCTATCATCTATCTATCTATCTATCTATCTATCTATCTATCTATCATCTATCTATCTATCTATCTATCTATCTATCTATCTATCTATCTATCATCTATCTATCATCTATCTATCTAGTGAATGTGGAGGCTGGGGACCCCAATTAAAGTCGCTGTGCTAACACATGAGCATTTTACTGACTGAGCCTACTCTTCCCAGCCTCTTATTTTGTGTTTTCATTAAATCAATTCTATTTTTAAACAAGTTATTGCAAACATTGTTTTTAATCATCCAAATAAACAATACAGATATAATGAATAACTCAGTAAGTACTGGGTATGGACATTGCTACTTGTTAAATCTGAACAGATAACGATAATCTTTCCATCTAGACAGATTCCTGGGATCAAAACTCATCTTTATGTTTGAAACTAGTTTGTAGAGAGTGAAAAAACTGACTTACTGACTTTACTTGTTAGAACAAACATTAACTTAATTGGTTCTAACATCTCTCAAAATTGTGCTGCTCAAGTGTTCCAAAGCTGTGCTTTGTTTCATGTAAATGTCTACAGAGCCAAATCAAATACATTCTTTTATTACAGCTGTTCAGCCCTCCTTATCATTGAAAAAATTATGATGCAAAGTTGTCCATTATGATCTTTTATAACTAACACATTTTAATTGCTTGGCTAATATTTTCCATTTCTGGCAAGAAACATAAATAGATAGAATGCCTGTATCATTTAGTCTTTTATTTATTTTTAAAAAGTAAAAAAAAACTATCTTCTTTTCATTATACATACCAATACAAGTTCCCACTCCTTCCCCTCCTCTCATACCCTTCCCCTCCACCCCCATTCAGTTTATTGTGTAGGTCTTACAATTTTATTGGTCAAATAAACAAATATTTCATACTGAGAATATAAGTATGTTTTTCTGAATAACTAGAGTAATATTTTATGAAGAAATATATATTCCATGTTAATAAAGGATTTAAATATTCTTTATCATACTTCCTTGAATGAGAAAAGCAGGATTAAAAAAGTTTTATAGGAAAACCAAGGTTTTCCTGAACTCTAGTCCCTCTAGAGTATTAAGAAAATAAGTATGTGCCTTCATACTTTTCTTTTCTTTTTTAAATGTTATTTTTGATTCATGATACATGTAGTCCAGGTTACCCTCAAATTTGTTATACAGCTAATGATGACTTTGAATTCCTGATATTCTTGCCTTCATCTCTGAAGTGCTGAATTTATAGATATGGGCAATCATGTTCAACTAAGATAACTGCTTTTCTTGCCTCAAGATTTTAATATGTCACTGAAGGTATAATAATCTGCAAAAATAAGGTAAGAACTTCTTTATATTTTCCCACTTCATTTTCACTTGTCGAGGAAGTGCAGTCCTAGCTGCAACTCATTATAGAAATAAAGGTATAGTTATATAATATTTGTTGAAAATACTGACTTTAATGAGCTGCAGACCTATTGAGAAAAGGATTATGGCAAATTAGAATAATTCTTCCAAGAACTCACGTCTTCAGAGTGGAAAATCTCATCATAAACAAGTTACGTGACTGTTGGACCCTTTGATAGTTTTCCATGTCTTGGCGTCACTTTCCAGTGTGTGGTCTTTGGAAAAACTTCTGCAGGAACTTCTGCACAGAAACTCTTTAAGCTAAAGTTATTTTGTTAGAGTTCCCTACAGTTTTATTGTTCCATTTTTGCTTTAATATATTCAGTCTTGCTGAATTCCTTGCAAAAAGACTAAAATCTTTCTGGATACATTCTGAACACACTAAAAAATAACTCAAATAAAAATTAATTCTACTTAATTCAAGACCATGAGCAGGTCATCCACTGAGGCAGTTTGCTTGAGCTAATGGGAGCTCAAAAACTCCAACTGGACTGGGAGTGAACGAGCATGGGAACAAGCATACCCCTCTGAAGGGGGTTGACAGCTGGTGCAGACTGAGGGGCCACTGATAGTGACACTGGGATGTGTCTCTACTTGCGTATACCGGCTTCATGGGATCCTATTCTCTTTGGATGTAAGCCTTGCTCAACATAGACGTAGTAGGGAGGGCCTTGGACTTTCCACAGGGTGGGGTGCATGATACTCCCTTAGGGTTGGAGGGGTGGGGGGAAGGGTCTGTGGAGTGAGAGGGAGGGGACTGGGAGGAGGGGAGAAAGTGGGAATTTGGATTGACAATTTTTTAAGTAATAAAAAAAGAAAAAAAAGTATTTAAAAAAAACAAAAAAATTAAAGAACATTTATCATAAACAAAAATTTTAAAGCAAAATAAATATCAGACACCAAAAATAAACATATACCAAATCTATAGATCTCAATGAACTTCTGTAGTTTGAGTAGCCTTTCTGAAGCTGTGAATATTCCCATTAGATTTTACCTCTACTCTTAGACTGGCCATCTTTAAATCTCATTTTAAGTCTATATCTAGACTATTTAAACATAGAGTTATCATTGTGAATTTATTTGAAAATTCTTGAACTCCTGTCATGCAGCTTAGTTTTATTCTAACTATAGAATACCATTAATAGTAAAAGGTCCATAATCTCAGACTCAACCACTTTTGACCTACTACCTGCACAGTTTTAGAACCCTGACTCTTGTAGTGAGACTTACTCTATCAACTCTTTTACCAAGCTAATGCAACATAAAACTTAATAACCCAATGATCAAACCACATTTCTGTCTTTTTTTTGCATTCTCAGTGTCTGGCAAATCACATCTGTGGCTTACTATTATATTAACTCTTTCACTCTTTTATCCCTTCATTGCATTCATATGGCAAAACACGAGCCATGGTGACATACAATCCTCAGTTAAGCTCTACTCAGTACATCAGCAGCTCAGCGTGGTAGGAAATAAGCAGATATGCCAGTTCCTGACTTTAAACATGTAGTGATAAGTTTCAGATGAATTCTTCTTGATACTGTGTGACCCTTCTGTGTTTGTTTATGCTAAGCAGTTTTCTGTACACCCATATCTTTGTTAGATGCCTTTTATATTCTGCTCAAACCCCAAAACTTGCTTTGCCATCTTCAAACTCAACCTCTGACCTTGACTCTGATGCAGCTAAGAAAAAGAAAACAGATAAGAAAACTCCACACATAAATTTTGGTA